>VYZP01062084.1:2253-13110 GCA_013400635.1 Hypocryptadius cinnamomeus | reverse complement strand
TTGGCAACAAAAAATTTTTTTTTTTTTTTTTTTTTTTTTTTTTTTTTTTTTTGCTTGGGGACATTTTTATGTTTCTGCTATGGTATTTGGTTGTATCAAAGTACCATGAGAGACCAGTGGAAAAGGAGAAATACCTTTTTTGTCATATTGGTCCGTGTTGCTGTGTAAGGTGCTGTAAAACAATTAAGAATGATTTCCCATAGCCTGTGTTAGCTTCTGGAAAGGTAGGCTTCTGAGATGAAATCTGTTTTTACTTTTACACAGAGATCATATGATGGAAATATAGTTTGTTGCTAACAGATTTTTTTTTTTTTTTTTGTTACAAAAGTTCACACCTTACTTGTATTGCAAGTTAGAAAGACCTGTTTGAAAGTTTACCTGTAAGTATTATACAGTCATAGAATAGTTTGGGTTGGAAGGGTCCTTAAAGATCATCATGTTCCAACTCCCCTGCCATGGGCAGAGACACCTCCTACCAGACCAGGTTGCTCAAAACCCCATCCAGCCTGGCCAGGAACAATTCCAGAGCTGCGGCATCCACAACTTTTCTGGGCAAGCTGAGCTGGTGCCTCACCTCCCTCACAGAAAACAATGTCTTCTTACTATTGCATCTAAACCTACCCTTTCCATTTTAAAACCATTCCCCTTCCATATCCCTACATGCCCTTAAGCATTAGGTGCCTGGGAAATGAATAGAAAAAATGGCATGTTTCGAAGTTTTGTACCTTTTTGAAGTATTAAATGCATATTGTGTTTTGGATTTGCTCATCCTTTGTTTCCCTTTTTCTTGTGTGTTTGAAAGGTTTCATGAAAGGTGTGAGGTTTTTTCGGTTTTGTTTTGGTGGGGTTTCTTTATTTTGTTAAATTATAGAAATTATATTCAGGGCAATTTTGGTGTAGTAGTTAACATTGTTGAGAAAAGACATCCTTTCTTTGGGATCAGCAGGAATTACAAAAATGCAAGTGAATTTACTACCAGAAAATGGAGTTTACTTATGTCAGCCTGGCAGATCAGATTTAGTAGATCTTCCAATGTCTAGAAAAAGAGTGAAGCCTTTCAGGGCACAAAATCCTTTAGCTCCAAGGTCTCCAAGCAGTCAAGGTGGCTGTTCTCATGACCAGATTCTCCTTTTGACGGCTCAACCCTGCTTGCTACCTTGGCTGGACCGTGCCCTCCCAGTACATTATCCAGATATTTTTGCTGTGGTGTGCCCTCAGCTTTGCTAGCTCTGCCACATGACGAGGATTAGTGTAATTGGTCTAGCAGAACACCTTCTGTTGAACATCTGGGTTCACATGTCAGTGTTTGCATGCTCTTGAGCTTCACAATTTTTGCTTGGGTCATAGCTAACATGACTGCATGCCTTGGATTCCAGACTCTAATGTAATGGTTGCTTGGAAATCCTTGAAAGCGTCTTCAGTGGAAAATGAAACCAAAAGCTGAAAAGTGGTACTCTGTTGGCACTCAGTAAGAGATTAATAGATATCTTGATGGAAGGATGAGAAGCTTATCTTCAAAGTATTCTTTGATAGTTTTGAGTCACTACTAGAAGACTTGAGCTCTGTCAAAGCAGAGTTCTCCTTTGTTCTCTGTTCTGTAGATCACTGATGAAGAGCACCTGGACAGAAATGATCTGTGTCCACCAGCTCTGCTCCTTAGTTTTTATCCTGTGTTCTGGTATTCTTGCTGGCTGAGTTGATTTGCTATTGGAAAAGGCAGAACTTTTGGTGGCATGCATTGGGTTTGTTTTCCTGTATATTCAGAATTAGATATATAAAACTCATTAGAAATAAGCGTTCAGGTTTTTGGAAACAGTTTTTCAGCTGTAACTAAACATATTGTCAATGTGCATGTGTAAGAATATCCTTCTGTGTGCTGAACCGGTGTGAAAGCGAATTAAGAATGCAAACTGCAAAAAGTCTGATATGAGAGCAGGGAAAATGAATTTTAATTTAGTCCTTTATTGAAAAGCAGATATGTCTCATTTATCGATTGCATGGAGGAGCAAGGTGGTATTTTTCTTCCAGCAGATCTCTCATTTGTGTTCCCTGAGCCATGCTACATACACTATATTTCATTTCCTGCTTCATATGCTGTATGTTTTACCCTAGCTACAGAAATTAATGCTAGTGTTTAACTGGCAATAAAGCCACCTTGTTGTCAAAAGGGTACAAGATTTCAGTACAGTTTTTAAAAAGCTGGGAGCTCTTAAGGTCATACTGAACTTTGCCAAGAAAATGCGTTGTCATCAGGGATGCAGTTCCACTTTTAAGGGGATGAAAATGTGAGAACTAAGCTAAGTAAAAATAGCCGATCTTTTATTTCATCTCCAAATGAATGATTTTGTTAAGAGAACTAATATTTACCTTCTCTCATCTGGACTATGTATTATTCATACCATTATATAGCTTGTAGATATTCATGATTCAGATTCATTTTGGACTTCAGAGCAGATTTATTTTTTCTTGATCCTGCTGGTGCAAAGCTCTGGGTATCTTTTCATTTTGGACAACCATTCCTTATGATCTCTGCTTCCTTCCAGGAAGTTATGGTAGAAGTAATCCCAAGATGCTTTTCCATTATTAAACCTGAGTATACAGGGTTGTAGGGTTTTTTGTTGTTGTTTTTTTTTGGTCCCTTAAATGCACGTGTTTGGGTTTTGTGAGTAAACAGTATATTATATTCTCTTTTCCCCATCCCCTGAGAGTTCCAGATGAGCTCCTTTCTTCTGAAAAGCCTATTGACTCTGCTTTAGTTGTGCACGTTCTGCATTTTTTTTCCCTCAAATTGGTTTATCTTTGTCCTCACTACAAATTTTCCTGTAATTTAACTTGTGTGGATCTAAGTAGATACAAAGGACTAATTGGTTAAAAAGGAGAAGCGTTATATTTTGTTCAGAAGTGAGTCCTTTTAATATGACATCTGAGGATTGATAGCTTATATTCTCCAGATGACCTTTTGTATTATTTCCTTACCTGACATATTCCCCCTTCTTGATATGGTTGAGATTCTATTGGTTGTGGAGGTAGACGCTCCCCAAAATTATTCTTAAGAATTGCAATCGAATAGGTAAACTGCTTGAGAAATACTGTGTATTTTTTGTTGGGAAGGCAGGCAAGAAAGAAAACAGCATATATACTGAAATAAGAACTACTGTTCCTCTTTTAATTTAAATCATTCTGCATAGAAAAGTGAATTTAAAAAAATCAGCAAACTGTTTTAATCCAGACACCCGGTGGAATGCAGCATGTGTAGGAAAACTGGGCTAAGAAATATAGATTAAACAGGGTAAGAAAAATCTAATACTTCAACATTTTCAAGTTGAAAGTGAGAAGATGCAAGCATAGGTTCGTCCCTGTATAAAGGAACACTAAGAAATAAAAGATGCTGCTTGCAATCCACAAAGCTGAAAGTGTGGTTACCAGGGTATTATTTCCAAATACTATATTCAATAGATAAGTCTTGAATAATAGTTGATAAAACTTTCTATCCTAGGCTTAAAAAGTCCACTCTGCTTTTTACTTAGTGGTGTCAAGGGTATCTCATTATTCCATAAATCCAATTTTATTATTAGTTAAAATATTTCTGAAAAGTTATGTGAAAGAATATTTGAAAGCCTAAAACTTGAATTGTGCCCTCTTCAGTGAGGCTAGCAGCAGTGGTTTGTAGTCAGTGGAATGAACTGATGGTTAAGACAGAATCAATATCTTCCATTCAAGTGTAGTGTAAACTTCAGTGTGTGAGTTTCTCTGTAAGTTTATCTTTGCCTCAAGCAGGTTGATTTCATAAATGCAAGATCTTCCTGTGTCCAAAAATAAACAAGAAACCTGTCTGGGTGCACTGCTTCAGGCTTACTTTAACCACGGATTGAACCAAGATCATTCTCCAAGTTGTTGTTTGTAGCTGTGCATTTAATAAGATGTTCCTATTTCTGTATCTGAAGAGAATTCAAACCAATAGCCTGATTAACAAGCAATTTACTTAAAATGCCTTTCCTTAAGAGAAAACCTATGGCTCTTATTTTAGGTTGTGGATTTTAAGAAATATTCAATTTATTATTGTTTTTCACCTACTTGAATATAATTCTAAAATTATAAGTACTGCTTGTGATGGAGAATTCACCTCTTTCATGTTTAGCAATGGGCCAGTTGTTTTCACTAACTTAACCAGAAAAGAGAATTCTCTTGGTAGTAATGAAAGCAGCCGATGCAAAAATAACCACAATAATTTTGTGCTGCAAGTGTTCCAAACCAATTTATTGTATTTGTTTGCCTATAAAGGGAAACTCTTCACCCTTTTTCTGTGTGTAAGAAAGCTTAGACACTGCCTCTATATAATCTCAGCATTATTTATAAATATGTCCAAATGGTATAGCACTGGATATATAGCTGGTAATGGGTTTTTGAGTGTTTTGCCCTAAATGCTGATGGTAAAGGGGTCACAAGTATGAGAGATTGTAAAATCAGTAATTTCTCTGCATGTGGCTCTGAAGCAGTAGCAGAAAATAGGCAGAGTGTTGAATAGAATACAACCACCTGGAATTATCATGTATAGATTTTTCAGCTAATGCTCATGGTAAGCAACTCCTTTGTATAATGCCAGCAGTTAAAAATGCTTCGTGAAAGGGAAGGGGACAGGATTGGAACAGGTTGTGATGTTAGGTTGAGGAAGTAGAGCTATTGACTTCCAAAAGCAATATCAGAGACAATTGCTGTAACCTACTCCTGTTTGCGTTACAGCTTGATTCAGTGGTACCTGATCAATTTGAGCATCAAAGAATTCTACTCTGATTTGAAGGACTGATTAATCCTTTTTAAGGGAAGGAGCGTGGGTGCATGAGTGGAAGGGAAAAAAAGGAAGAAGGCTGGAGACATCAAGCAATATTGCTTGGGGCTGGGAAAAAGGTACCAGACACTTGGCTTTTGGAAAGAACCATTCAATGACTGGAGAAGTTAACGTGTATCTCCCCCTTCTTAAATTGTTTGTAAATGTTCCTTTATGTGTTTCTGTAAATTTAGGGGATTTTCTCTTTCTGGATTTTCTCTAGCACTTCTTTTTTTCAGCTTTAATCTCGACTTGTGGATAATATCTATCAACAGAATAACACACGCTATAAGAGCAGGTGATCTAATCTGTCTCTGTCTTTATCTGTGCTTTCCTCCAAATGAAAAATAAATGAGTTTTCAAGGAATCTATATGTTTAATAATAAACCTTTTAAAGCTGCTGTTATCTAAAACATATGTATCCAGTAGTGAGAAATAAGTGTCAAAGAAAGACTTGCTTTGAATTGTTACTTGGTGGTTCTGAAGTTTTTTCTTTATTTTCTCTAGGAAGTTTCAGGGGTTTTTGTGGTATCGCATGCGTTTGTCAGGCTTTTTTTTAGGCCTTCCTCCTGACCCAGAAAACTCTTTTGGTGGGCTATCCTGTTCTTTCCTTTCTTATTAGTCTTCCTCGTTCTGCTTTTGAATCTGTTGCTCAATTCAAAGTAGACTTCAGGGTGTCATCTTTGACAGGCTGTTTGAAAGAAACTAGACAATGTAGCAGATAAGGGCAGATCAGATTATGACTTCCCTGAAGGAAAGGCTGTATTGTGAATTTAAATATTTGTAGCTGCTTGTGGGTTAAGATTAGAAAGCCTAATTTCTCATGGCCTTAGTTTATAAATGCTTCTGCTTGTGTAGTTCTGTTACCCATTGTAGTCTTAACTGAAATATTAAATTATGGTAAAGGTGCATTTAGGCTGCAATTCAACTATCAATCTGGGTATGCAAGTCAAAATATAAGGAATTTTGACAGATCATATTTACTCATTAGTCTAGAAATAGCTTTTGAGTTATCAGTCTGTGTGAGAAATGTGCTACACACTACTTCTCTGAAGCTCAGTTTGTGAAGCTCAACTTGTGTGTGATGGCTCAATATTTTGGTGCTTTTTTTCCCCAAAATAGAAGCAAAATGGGGTAAGGCATTAGAGCAATGTGTGGGAATCTAAAACCTGGTGGCTCTGATTTTTTTGACAGCGTGACTGACTGGTCTAAAAAGTCAAGCCAGTTGACTGTACCCACTTTATTTATCCACACTCCTCAAAGCAAGTCATTTCAAAGATAGGACATTCTGACTCATGTAGTTTGAATTCCTCCAAGTTTGAGGAACAACTTGTTTCTAATTCTCTAAATATTTTAGGATCTCTCTTATCTTTAAGGACTTTTCTAATCCCTATGACTATTCTACCAGCTAAAATTGAGAATGCTGCTGTGGCTTGGGTTCAAGATGGTTATTACTATTGTTTTTCTTAAGTTTTGTGAATTCTTGTTGCTCCTTAGGTTTTGTTTTGGTTGTTTCTTTTCTTCTTTGTGGTAATATATCTCTTAATTTTGTTATCTGCTCTTGTGGTGTGATTGATTTCAACTCTTCTCTCTCTTGACAGAGACCATTTAAGTCTATTTTTTTTAACTTCTATCATCTAGTGGTAGTTTAAATTTGTTGTACTTTCAAATGTGTACTTGGTCTCTTACCCTGTGCCTCCCCCTAGTTTTCTAGTATTAAGTAAGTCTGTGATTAACTCTGTACATGCATGTATGTTTTTGTGTGTGCGTATATATGTATATATGCATGCATGCACATCATACATATCAATACAAGGAGTCTTTCTCCTCAAATCCTTTTATTTTCTCACCTACTTTGGGCAGACTTAAATGTCAGTATATGGTCATATATAGTGAGAAGAGGTGGAGAGCTCAGTGTTAAAAGTAATGGTGTAGTATGTGTTGTGAAAACACTGGATGATAGGAGTGACATTTTGCTCTTGTGTGTTATATACCATTCATGACTTCCAAACTAGAAGATGGCTTTCATCTCATCTTTTGATATTTTTTGACCTTAAGGTTGATGTTCCATGTATTCAAAGGTATTCTAAAGAGTGGTAGCTCATAAAATTCTGCGGAATGGTTTAAATTTTGCCTGAGAAGTTTCTAATAGCTTGAGTTAGGCAGCCTGAAAGCAGAGTCTGGGTTAGGAGTAATTTTTCCTGTTGGAGTCAAGTTGTTAAATTTCAAGACTTTTTCATATTTTGGTAGGTTTGAGAGCAGCAAAAAAGCTTTCTGCACTGCACTTGGCTTGGCTTAGCTGTCATGCTTGGATCAGGCTTTATTTCTGGCTCTCCCCCTCTTAGGTCAGTCTCTATGGTAAGGGCTCTTTGTGGAGGTGGTGTGAAATCATCACTAAGGGTGCACAGTTGGTGACCTCTCTTCTGAGAGACTGCAGATGAATAGGCCATAACTTCAGCAGACTTGAGCCCCCAGCCTTTTGTTGTTAGGCCTTAGCATCCAGGAGGAGGTTTTCCATCTCTCTTTAGAATGAGATTAACTCCAGTGTGCTTTCATGGTGTGAAATCGCCTTGCTGCTTGCAAGTGTGGAGAATTCCTTGAGTGCCTCAGTAAATTGCCCACTCCTTTCTAAACTTTTTTTTTCCCCTTGGTTTTTCCATGAATAAGTTTGTGTATTGTTAACTTTATGTGCTTCCAGGCCTGATAGATATCTGATACACAGTGGGAATATTGAATGTTTTGCACACAGGACCTAAATTGTATCTAAAGAGCTCAGTTTATACTCTTGGTATAAAATTTGCCTGAAATTACTGCTTCCCTCTGTGCCTTACAATCTGCCTTTGCTCAGGGCTGAACTAACAGTATCCCATCTTGAAGGACTACTTTTTCTGAGAGTACAGACAAACTAATGCAGCCCAGATTGGAGGAAAGGCAGTGCTATATAAATGCAGCAAGGCAAAATGCCTGATTTCCTGCCTTGAAGCTCTGGGTCTGTGTGGGGTCGAAATTTTACTTACAGTGCTCTAACATTAGCTTCCTGTAATAGCATTAGTTTGAGTGTTAACCTCAATAGACAAAAAACCTCCACTCTTTTTCTTTTCCAGTTGATGCCTTATTGCAGAATGGTGTCTTTCAAAAGAATAATCAGTTTTGTTCTGTGTTGAGCAAATATAAAAAGATATGCATTGCCTACTTCAGGTAGAAATCTTAGTACTAAAGTTGACAGAAAAAAATTGAAGTATAGATGTCCATTATCTCAGTAGTGATTAAGATTTCTTCCTTCTCATGTAGGGGTCTGTCTTCCACACTTCTTGTCTTGTTTGTGATAGGTGTTTGTTTCATTATGGGATTGAGTTTTGATTTAGTAGTCCAGACTATTGTAGATGAATGATGCTGTCTGGGTCTGTCAAAAATCAAAGATGTTCCTGGCAATCATCAATGTGAATTTTGTAGTATGGAGCCTTTAACGTTTAATGCATTAATAGATACTATTTTCTGTCAAAATTTTTGAACTGGAGTAAAACTTTACACTAGCTGTGGACAATATTTTTTGTAGTAAAAATCTGCAGTTAAACACAGATGCCGAAAAGCGATACTCTGTGTACTGTGTCACGTGCCCAGAGCTGCAGAGACCTGATCATAAATCCTAGTGCTGGGATGGAGGGAAAATATGCAGAGAGTTATTGAAGGCAGAAGTCATCTGTCAAGCACAAGCTTTCTCTGAAGGTTATTTAATTAGAGGAGTTACTAAGTAATTTTTCAGGCTCCTGGGACTTATTCCATCTCTTTGTGTTCAAGGATGACCTCCTTAAAAGAGGTAGAAGGAAATGGCTTCCTTGTTTTTCAGTGCCTTGATTTCTGAATCTGAAGATTAACCTTTTTCCATTTAAAAAAAAAGTCAAGATTTTTGTATCAGTCTTGCTTTTTTTTTCCCCTATTGTTTTCTTAGAGACCAACACAATGCTCTTGCATTCTACAGAAAAGTTCCAAGACACGGCAAGTTTAATTCCTTTGTATCAGTCTATCTTTACTTTCCTTATGCCTGTGGTAACCTTCCATTATGACTGAGAAAATGTGGTGTGATGTTGTGTTGCTTTATTGCAGTGTAGCTCTACAGATCTCATCCAGCAAACCATTCAACTTGCTAACTGCATCTTGTTTTGGTTTTTTTTCTCCTTTCTTTTTCCTTAATGCAAGATAGTTTTCTTGGTTTAACAATTTCTATGTTGTTTTGGCATAATAGTCACCTTTCCCCGTTGCTAACAAACTGTAGTGTGACTGCCACAGCAGTTTTTGTTTTAGATGTAATTGCATTTTTGATGTCCTTTTGATCTCAGTTACATTTGCAGGTTTAAATATTTATAAAATAAAACTAAGCAAAAAGGATTTTGTTCCAATTGCTTTCTGTTTCTGCTCTCTGTGCTTCAAGATGCATGTGCAAGTTAAGGGGATTTTTTTCTTCTTTTTTTGCTGCATCTGGTTCTTGTATTGCTGGGGAGCGATTTTCTTATTGTTTCATTCAGATGTATATAGGTGGAGACTTACAAATCCCTGTGTTACTGGAATATTTCAGTATACTTATAGTTTTGAATGCATTCACATTGAGTTCTGCTTATTTATTCAGTACTTCAACTTTTATTTCAGTCAATTAACTTCAGTTCCCTGGACTTCCAGAAAATATGACGCTTTCTCATATAAGTAAATATTAAAATAAAATTTTGCTTTCTGTGCTTTCCCCTTTCTTCCTGTGCTAAGGCTTTTTTTTATTTTCTTTTTTTTCTTTAGCGAGTCATTCTTTAGAGAGCTAAGAGCAAACAGTGATGAGTTTGAATTCAAAGAGGATTAGGGGTAGGACTTTGAAATACAGACTAATTCCTCAGACACTTCTGATATTGTAGAATTAACAAGAGGTGGCATTAAATCATGCCTGAGCATTTGTTGAGTAATTGCCTTCTTTCAAGGAAGGAAAATTTGTAGTGGTTTTGAGTGATGGGTAGTTTAATGTTGTAACTAAACTTGTAATCCTTTACTTGTAATGGGAATACCCCTTTCAGCACTTTTTCCCTGCTACCCTAGCTGGGAATGCTTCCTTGCATCCAGTACCTCAGATAATTTAGTGGTTGGTCTTGTGGTTTAAAAAATCCCACCCAGTGAAATGATACATCCATACCTCTCCCCAGCTCACTGTCAAGTCAGCCAAATTAGTTGGATGAGCCGATGTGCCACACCAGTGTCTATAAGGGGAGCAGTGGGGACAGTCCAGCAGTTGGGATGGAGCCGTGGTGAGGTGTGAAGGGCCCCTGTCAGCAGCAGCTGCCTTGTCAGAGTAAGCAGCACCAGCTCCATGATGCTCGCCGTGCAAAGCATTGCAGCAGTTCAGGATGATGTTGTCCTGCTTTCTTTCTGTTACTGGACTAGTTGTTCCATTGGATCTTTCATCTGGTCTAAGTAGAGTCAACTGGGATTGTTAAACAGGAGTTTAGTCTAATCTCATAAATTTTTTGCATGGCATGGTTTCTGTACCCCTTGGATCTGAACTGGGGCCTGTGTACTTGTATTAAGCTATAGGGACATTCAGGTTTCACATCTTGGAAAGCACTCCAGTGAGAAAATGCACGTGCACAGTAATTCTCAAACAAGAGCTGTGGCCTTTGGAAGAAACACAGTGGGCAGATACAGTTTGTGTATCAAGCCAGGTCCTCCTGTTTGGAAGCTGTTGCAACTTTTTCTTCCTTTTCCCATTCCAGAAACTCATCAATTAAAACA
Source organism: Hypocryptadius cinnamomeus (assembly GCA_013400635.1). Classification (NCBI taxonomy): domain Eukaryota; kingdom Metazoa; phylum Chordata; class Aves; order Passeriformes; family Zosteropidae; genus Hypocryptadius; species Hypocryptadius cinnamomeus. Next base: position 2,519 of record VYZP01062084.1, on the reverse strand, counting down.
AAAAACCCCAAAAAACAACAACAACAGAAAAAAAAAACAAACAAGAAAGAGAAATATTACTTGCAAACATTAGAAGTTATGGGATAGGCATGTTACAATTATTGCTGCTGCCTAAGTATGTACTTCAAAACACTTTTTAACTCACATCAGGCATGATGACAGAATGTTCCTTGGAGGTGAATATACCAGTAAGATGTTTTTATCAAGTTCCAAATAGTCAAATTTTGTTTCTAAAGCTTTCTTTTTTGTTGTTGAAGTTCTGGGTG
>VYZP01062083.1:0-35082 GCA_013400635.1 Hypocryptadius cinnamomeus | reverse complement strand
TACTTACAGAATTTTTTCCCATAAGTTGCTATAGGAAACATTAACATTACTGTCTTCTTCAGAAGAACAGGGTACTTAAGAAAAACAAAAGACTTGGCCAGCCTTAGGGGAGGAGGGCATCTGGTTGCACTTCTGTTATCTGGGAGTTTCTCTCCAGGGGGCAGAGATACCATGAGAATCGGTCAGGTAAAAGATGGGGCTGGGGCAGCTGCTGGCTCTCGGCTTCGGAGGATGGTCGGACCTGCTGTTTGGGGAAGGGAATTAGCTCCCACTGCCGCTTCCACTGCCCCTCTCCTGGCTCTGCTCTGGTCCCTGCTCTAGTGGCACTTAAGTCTCACCTCGCTGCCACCATCATGAACAAAAAGCAGCAGCTGTTCCTGGGCATGCCCGCACCCCTGGGCTACCTGCCGGGGCTGGGCTGCGGAGCCACGGGTTTCACCACCCGCTCTGATATCGGCCCTGCCCGCGATGCCAACAAGCCCGTGGATGATGGGCACGCTCCGCTGGGCAAGAGAACTCTGGGGGACCAGATGAAGAAGAACCAGACAGTAGATGATGATGATGGGGATTTGAATGACACCAACTACGATGAGTTCCATGGCTATGCTGAGAGCCTGTTCTCAAGCGGCCCCTATGAAAAAGATGATGAAGAAGCAGATGCTATTTGTGCAGCTTTGGACAAGAGGATAGATGAATGCAGGAAAGAAAGGAGGGAACAACGAGAAAAAGAGGAAATAGAAAAGTACTGTATGGAACGGCCCAAAATTCAACAGCAGTTCTCAGACTTGAAACGGAAATTAGCAGAGGATACTGAGGAGGAGTGGCTGAGTATTCCCAAGGTTGGGGATGCCAGGAACAAGTGGCAGAGGAATCCTCGTTATGAGAAGCTGATTCCTGTCCCTGACAGCTTCTTTGCAAAGCATTTGCAGTCAAGGGAGAATCACGCTTCTGTGGACCCACGCCACACACAATTTTGTGGACTGAATACTCCATATCCANCGAGCCGGAGAACAGTGAGTATGGAAGAGCGAGGAGGCTGCTGGCAAAGGCTCGCAGCAGCGCCCCCACAGCAAGGGTCTTCATAAAGTCTGTGAAGTTGGAATGGGTGCTTGGGAATATTGCTGCAGCCCAGGAGCTCTGTGAGGAAGCCCTGAAGCACTATGAGGGCTTCCCCAAACTGTGGATGATGAAAGGACAAATTGAAGAACAAAAAGAGCTGGTAGAGAAAGCACAGGAGGCTTATAATCAAGGGTTGAAAAAGTGTCCCCATTCCATACCCCTGTGGCTTTTGCTGTCCAGGCTGGAGGAGAAAGTCAGGCAGCCGACTAGAGCAAGAGCCGTCTTGGCAAAGTCTCTCCTGAAGAATCCAAAGAATCAAGGCCTCTGGTTGGAGTCTGTAAGATTGGAGTACCGAGCTGGGCTGAAGAACATTGCTAACAGTCTGATGGCCAAGGCACTGCAAGAGTGCCCCAATTCAGGAATCCTGTGGTCAGAAACAATTTTCCTTGAAGCGCGACCGCAACGACGGACCAAGAGTGTGGCTGCTCTCAAGAAGTGTGAACATGACCCATATGTCCTGCTGGCTGTGGCCAAGCTGTTCTGGAGTGAGCATAAAATAACCAAGTGGTTCCACCGCACAGTGAAGATACACTCTGACCTGGGGGATGCCTGGGCCTTCTTTGACAAATTTGAGCTCCAGCACGGCACAAAGGAAAAACAAGAAGAGGTGAGGAAGCGCTGTGAGAACGCTGAACCTCGCCACGGAGAGGTCTGGTGTGATGTCTCCAAGGCCATAGAGGACTGGCAGAAAAAGACTGGAGAGATTCTTGTGCTTGTGGCAACCAAGCTGAAAAATACCTTCTAGAGTGTGCTGGCCTCAGCAGCCTCAGAGGTCTCCATAGGACTTAACCTGCCCTTTCAGTGACACAGATTTTGAAGGACAGTGTTGGGGTTAGATTTCTTTCCTTTTGTTCCTTTTTACTTACAGAATTTTTTCCCTTAAGTTGCTAGGAAACATTAACGACTGGGTACTAAAGAAAAACAAAAGAAGTGGCCAAGCTCAGGGGAGGAGGACATCTGGTTGCAGTTCTCTTATCTGGGAGTTTCTCTCCTAGGAGAATTTGGCAGGTAAAGGGTGGGGCTGGGGTAGCTGCTGGCTCATTCTCTCTTTTGGCTTCCGAGGAGGATGGTCAGAGCTGCTGCTTGGGGAAGGGAATTCGCTGAAGCCCAACCCAGAGCTGCTTCTTCTGCCATGGGGTAAGCCTCTGCTTGTGAGAGCAGCCACTGAACGGGGACCTTATTAACACTTTACCTCACTAAGAGAGGGACCTATCCCCACCTGCTCGGGTGCCCAGGATCCTGAGCTTGCCCCTCTCTGCCCTGCTGGGAGCTGGGCCACCTCTGTCCCACCCCTGCTGCTTCTTTGGCACTGCTCCGAGCTTTCACTGCCCCGGAGCCCCACACCCCCTGCCTGCCCAGGCATCCCACAGTTCCAGCCACAGCTCCAGAGCTTCTGATACATCTCCTCTACCACCTGGGATTTTTGCTCATTCTTGCTGGCCCAGCTTGCTGTTTCTGAGAGTCCTGCTGGGACACTGGGATCAGCTGCCCTGGGGGTTTCCCTTCAAAGCACTTTTCGATCCAATCTGTCAGCCCAGTTAACACCCCCCAGTAATCAGAGGAGATCCCATCTCAGGAGATGGGAACTCAGCACCTCTGAAAAGTCAAGCCCTAGGTGAGCACACAAGTCCTCTGAACTGTTTGGAAATTCAAAATTCAGTCTTTGCTGGTTTTATATGGAACATGCAATTCTGCAATTAATAAAAAAACCAAACCAAGCTGTCAGTCCCCATCCCAAGTGCTTTCACTAACACACCTCTGCCTTACCCAATGTCCTGGGGTGACTTTATGATGCTTGTATCCCCAATCACCTGTTCTGTTTATGCTGGATATTAAGTTCTACACCTTTAAGGCTGGTTCCAAGAGCGAAGGGGGTGGCAGAAGCGCATTTTGCCATCAGAAGCTGCACTGGCTGCCCCGCATCCCACTTTTGGACTGTGTTGTCTGCAGAATGGACAGGGGCACAGAGCTCTCTTTTGCTTTTTAGTTAGATTTTAGCTAGCTGAGGCAGAGAAGTTCCCTGGACTGTGGCTTTTCCTTTTCTTGGAACTGTTCAAACCTGCTTTGGACCAAAGTCTCAGAAGAACACCGGGAGTTTACGCCTGTGGCCCACCGGAGCTGGGATGCTGCATTCCAGCGCCAGAGGGACTGAGAGACACACAGCGAGCTGAGCTACACCCCACAAAAAGAACTTTCTGAATTTGCCATCACTTCAGAACAACAAAAAGTTTTATTGTTTGATATTGTTCATTTTTTATGTTTGTTGGTGCTTTGCTTGTTAAATAAACAGGTTTTTTCCACTTTTCTCCAAGGACATCTTTTCCCGAGCCAGTTGGGGCAATTTGCCCTAACCAGGACACCCACCCTGACCAGCAAAGGGCACATGCAGCCCATGACCACCTTTGGAAGAGTTCAAGGGATCCTGAAGAGACCAAAATAGAAGCAATTTTGGCAGGAACACACACAGCACACATAGCAAGTGAAAGGGGATAAAGTACCCTTATGTAAGTACCACAAACTAAATACAACTATTTGTGAACCCACTTGCCCTTAATAAAGAAGAAAGGGTGAGAAGTTGTTCTGGGAGTCCTTTTGGCTCCTCTGGTGTGTCATGCATGAGGCCTGGCTACAACCAACACTGAATTTCATCTTGCTTATTTGGCTTCTGTACATTGGCAATGATCCCCCGGGGAGCTGAAGAAAGCATTACAGAAGTGCCCTCCCTTGGGTATCAGGGTGGAGCCTGGCTCAGGGCAGACCAAGGGGTGCACATAAGCCTCTGGAGTGGGAGAGTGAGCCCAGGTGTCCCAGGATGATGGAACTGCGAGCCCTCAGTGACTTGGTGTCCCTGAACTTGGGGCCCTTCTCTCCTTCAGGCAGCACCTCTTTGACATGAGTACTTTGTTGGGGGTTAGGTTCATTTTCTTTTGTTCCTTCTTACCTATAGAATTTTTCCCATAAGTTGCTAAGAAACATTAACTACTAGGTACTTATAGGTACTTGAGAAAAATAAAGTAGTGGCCACGCTCAGGTATCTGGTAGCACTTCTCTCATCTGGGGGGATTTCTCTCCAAGGGGGAGAGAGACCCTGAGAACTGGGCAAGTAAAGGGGCGGGGGCAGTGGCTGGTCTCGCTCTCTCCCTCTCAGCATTAGAGAAGGAAGGTCAAGCTGTTGCTTACTGCGGGGAGAATTCATTGTCACTGCTGGAGCCCAGTCCTGTGCTGCTGCTTCCTTTCTGGGGTAAGCCTTCTGCTTGTGAGAGCAGCCACTGAACTGAGACCTTATTAACACCTCACTAAGAGAGGGACCTATCCCCACCTGCTCGGGTGCCCAGGATCCTGAGCTTGCCCCTCTCTGCCCTGCTGGGAGCTGGGCCACCTCTGTCCCACCCCTGCTGCTTCTTTGGCACTGCTCCAAGCTTTCACTGCCCTGGAGCCCCGCACCCCCTGCCTGCCCAGGCATCCCGCAGTTCCAGCCTCAGCTCCAGAAGAGCTTCCGATACATCTCCTCTACCACCCTGGGACTGTTTTACTCTTTGTTTTCTGAGAGTCCTGCTGGGGCACTGGGATCAGCTGCCCCCGGGGTTTGTGGAGCACAGCCTCTCTTCCCTCCCTTCCCGTCTGGGCCCAGCCGCCATCACCGCGCGCTCCCCGAGCTCGCCCACAGCGCCCCCTGCAGCCGCGGGGGAATCACCGCACCGGCCCTGCCCGCCGGGAGCCAGCAGCGCCCCTGCTGGCCGTGCCCGGAACTGCACCAGAGGGAAAGCGCTGCAGCCGAAAGGCCGGGACTGGGCTCCGGGTTCTGTTTGGTGTTAATGCTGTGTTGTTGTTTGTTTGCTTTATTATACACACTAGTAAAGAACTGTTATTCTTATCCTCATATCCTTGCCTGAGAGCCCCTTAATTTCAAAAATTATAATAATTTGGAGGGAGGGGGTATACATTTTCCATTCCAAGAGAGGCTCCTGCCTTTCTTGGCACATACCTGTCTTTCAAACCAAGACACACTTGAATCAGGTGTCCCAGGACTTTCTTTTCTGAAAGTCATAAACAAATTTGGAAACAATAAATTGTCAAAGCTTGTACTCGAGACAGGTGCCCTTTCCACAGGCAGAGCACAGCTCTGTGCTCTCAGTTCCCTGTAGTATCCTCTGTACCTCCTACACTGGGAAGAAAAGTCCATCCTCTGCTGCCACCATCAGTGTTGCTGCTGCAGCCCACACAGGGGTGATGTGCACAAAAGAAGAAAATTTAGGTGAGTTCGTGGGACACCTGTGTGGACAGTTCAGCTTGGGCTCAGGTGTTTGTAACATGATGAAGCACATGTACTAATGGGGTGGGTCTTCCAGGTATCTACCACATATTTGACACCAGATATTTAACCAACCACCAAAATCCCAAGGGATTCTGACTTAAAGCATGTAAAACCTCTTCTCTTCCCTGTTGCCCAAACATGGTCAGAAGGTCTCAGTATCACCCTCCAAGCAGAACAAGCTGATAAGAACCTTGGCTCCATGGCTCATTTTCTTTACTATCCCAAACATGCAGGTATTTCCTTCTACTTCGGTTGAATTTGCCATCAAAAACATGGGAAGAAAACTCAACTCAAGGCTGGGCAAAACCGCAACTCACACCAGCTCTGCCTGATGACCAGGAGATTATTACAGCATTTCTCTAGAGCAACAGAAGATGCTGGACTCCAAAAAGGTCAAAAGTCTGAGCAAATCTTTACTGTAGCTACAAGAGAACAGTCATGGTGCTGCCTGACCTGTGCCCTAACATATTGGTCAGGGCACTTGTCTGTTCAACTCAAATAGAAGCTATTTGATGATTTCTTTACTGTTAATCCTATCCTGGGAAAAAAGAACAGCATGTCTGGCTTTGATATTCTAAATATTACAGGATCTGTAAGCAAATCAATACAGAAGGATCCCTTCAGTGCAGTCACTGAGCGCAGTGTTGTGTCTCCCACACTGGCAAACTCCATTTTGAGCATCAGGCCTGGAGAAACAGTGGGCAACAGCAAATGTAGAGAGTTACAGAAATCCACCTTTCCTCCCTCTCCCACCTCTGGGAATGACCCTTCAGTTCCCAGGGAGCTCCTCAGCTCTCCCAGTCAGGCTCCCGCTGCATCCACTTCATGCATTTGTCCGTTTGGTGCTCTCTCCTCTTTGTTTATTGGCAAAAACAATCTCCTTCTTTACATGATCTTGGAGCTAATATCTCTCTTACTGATCAGGACTTCCAGCAGCCTCAGCTTGGCCTTAACCTGCTTGTATTCATTGTACTCTTCAGCCATGGGAGTGCGGTCTTCTTTCTGCACATTCCTAGTGGGAATGAAAGCAGACCATGAAGATTTCTGTAACAGGAAGCCTCCCTCTGTCCACCAAAAAAACCTACAAAGCAGCTCCTCTCCCCCACTCTTGATCAGGGAACAAGACCAAAACATTTATCCTTTGAGAGAAAAAACAAACAAACAAAAAAAGGGGCAAACAAGCTGCTCCAACAAAGTGTGGGATGCTTGTGTGCTGAGGCTGAGCACAACCCCACAGTTCCAAATGCAAAATCCTACTTGAAACTTGCCCTGAAATCACCAGCTCTAGAAAACAGCTGGAAAACATTTCAGGAGTCATCTGAGTGTCAGCCTGTGAGCCTGGCAAAAAAAAATACAGCCTCCCTGTCTTTGCACCGCAGCACTTACACGAACAGGCAGACTCATGCAAAAAAAAGATGGTATTTGATCAGATTGCTCTTGGCTTACAGGAGAGTTTTAAATTTTCAGTGATTTTAGAAAAGCCCCTAAGGATGATGGCTGGTAGCAAGAAACAGACAAGATAATTTAAGAGTATAAATATATGAAAACATTCTATCAGCTCATTAATGAGGGACTTTTTCTAAAAAAAAAACCAAAACAGTTATACTAAGGCAGAAATACTTGATAAAACTAGTGCCTGAATAGTTCACAGATAAGCAAGAATAAGACAGAAATCACTAGGGAAAAAAACTAGTTATTTTAACATTGAATAACTCTTTCACCATTCTGAATGTGGGTAAAGCAATGATAATGATTGTGAAGAAGAAATACATAATACTAAATTCAGGTAACTTTCTGTATTTGGAGATCTTTGTAGACGCAAAACAGATTAAAAGTAGCTGAAGAACAGAGAGGCAGCTGAGAAATTGTTACCTTCCATTTTGTCGGAAAAAGTTATCTTCAAAGTCTCTCAATTTTTTTCTGATTCGCTTTTTCTCTTCCCTGACTTCTTGGAGCTGCTCTAACAGTTCAGGGCTGTTGGGTTTAAAGATAAATGAGAATATCCAAATCAAACAAACGCAATAAAAACAGGAAACATACAGTAAACCTACAGATGTTTAGTTGTACATATACCAAGCAATGGAGCTGCTCCTGGAAGCAGCTCTGGCAGCTTCACATTACTTGAGACAAAAAGCTCTCTGAATTTAGTTCAGCAAAATTATCATAGTCTTAAGCTGCAGCTTCTAAGGAAGTCAAGTGTGCACTTCACAATTTACCACTAACTTCTCTGAAGCTTATCTCCTGCAGATGGGTCTGGGTTTGGTGACTTTTTATAGGATCAAATTCAATGGTCGCAGCTTAGAGCTACCACCCACATGTGTTTGCACCAGACTTGAAACTAGCAAGGCTAATTCCACTTGACCTCTCCAAAACATGGAAAACCTTCTGGAGTGCAGGGTTTTCATGATAAAGGCTTGCCTCTGGTGGAGTTACTATTTAAGAGATGGAATCCAAAGGTGCATAAGCTAAGTATCAGTATCAGGACAAGGCAGTTTCTTTCCAAATCCTTTCTATGAGGGTCTATTGCATTTAAAAATGAAACATGAAAACTTATGTCTCAGATCATAAATAGGAAAAAACCCTAGCTACTTTTCTGACAAATAAAATGCTATCTTAGCAAGAAATAACTTTTTGTAGTTGCCTGTGAATTCAACATACATGGATGCTTCATGGAGATTTGAAAGCCCCATATCCTGACTGCTCCTAGATGGCATCTTATCATCCACTGGGGAAACAAAGCCGTCAGCATCATCTTCTAGTTGATCCAAGAAGCTGCGCACGCTGACGTCTGTTTTTATGGTAATTGTGAGATCCGGCTTCACATTGCTGTCCTCCTCAGACCCCTCCTCTTCTTCCTACACACAGGGACAGAGCACCCCCACAACAAGACAGGTTATTGCTTCCCTTCCCAGGGACAGGCTCCTCCTCTCACCCCATGCACTCGGGAACAAGTAGTGGAAAGGCAGAGCAAACACTTCAATTGCCAAGCAATACACAGGACACCAGAAGACCATCAGTAAGACACCCTAGAACCAAAGCATGACAAAGAAATTGCCACCACAAACTCAGATTGGTTAAGGAGACCCAGAGCAACACAACTGAGAGAAAAAAAATACCTGGGGTTCAGAACAACCTGTTGCTTTGTTTAGTTTGTATATTCTGACGAAAATGAACCCATTTACAGATGTTACACATATTGTCCAAAGCACACCAGCCATCCTCTGCATTTCCCTGCAAACATTTCCCAGCAGAGAGACTGCCAGATTAAAATGTGGAATTTTCTCTCAAAAGATGCAGCTCAACAGCTCTCTCTAATGGCTGAATTCAAGACCTCAAATGTTCATACAGTGATACCCGTGAGCTCAGATGAGTCTCACAATTACCCAAATGTGGGATATGATTGAGTGTAAAAGGACTGCTTCTGCTAACATGTTCAAACATTAGCTCTGACCATTTTGCTGGAATACACTAAAAATTGGACTGGAAACTCTGCACAGTGCAGTTTCCCATTTCTTCAATGCACACTGATGAATTGGTTGTGTTCCAATTTTTTTACAAAATTTATAGGCATGAAATTTGAAAGTCCCTGCTGCACTTGGCATTCACCAGTTCACTGTGTTCTCAAAGGTAGGGCTTGTCCTGAGACACTGTCCAGAAATAATTTTAATTATCAGGGAACGAGGCCCAGTCTCTTATGTACGGAGACATTTCTAGAAGGCAGTTTTCAACCTTAATGTAAGAAATGAGGCTACTTAAAGAAAGCAGCAAATGCCAGCATGGACAGTAAATCTCTCAAATATGTATGTATGTGTGTGTAAATGTATTTATTTTACAGCCATGTAACTCTAGCCAGGAAGGATCTAAGCACATGAATATCTTTAAAAGCTTTTGGGGGCTAATATCACTGAAGTCTTCAAGACAAAAATATATTGTAGCACCAGGATCAAAAGCAGACATTTTTTTAGTTTTTTTCATGTAATTCCTTGTGAATAGTTCAACTATTCCTATGAGACTGGTCCCATATTTCAAGCAAAAAGGGAGAAGGTAATACCAAGACCTGGCTTAGTCCTGTTAAACCCTCAGTGATTTATAAATGCATACATTTAAATTAAATTACAGTTTGCCCAGAGTTTTCTTTTTAATTTAAAGCTCTAGGCCACGATGATACATTGCAAAGCCACAGGCTGAAAATTACAATCAAGATTGAGGCTGGAGGGTGAAAAAAACATTATCTGGGAAGAAGTTTTGAGTAGCAATAATAACAAAAGATATAGAGAAATTTGAATGCATCTTAGGAAAATCTGCAGGGAATTTTGGAAGTTGAAGCAATATTTAGCACATGATTATGCAAGACCCATTTCTCCAGACATCAGCTGTACAGTTAAAACAGAAATCACAAACCAGCAGCCATGTACTCTTCTTAAACCCTACCAACAACTCCAGGCTGAACTGGGGAGGGGAGACCACCTTTCACTGCCATTCCCCTGTCCCCAGGTGTGCCACTTCCCAGACTGGGAAGGGCTGCAACAGGAGAACACAGACCCTGCTGTGCCGTGGAGGAGGATTTGCTAAGTCAGTCTAAGCAGTGAAAGCAGCACACTTTGCTTTAGAGGAATCTCTCTGGCAACAAAGGAGGAGCTCCCATGCCCTTTTCTGGGAGAGCTCCTGGAAAGAAAGCAAAGTGACAATTGCCATAAGCAGTGTGACAAAGCTACTCCTGGGGACTGATGCAAGGTGTTTTCCTCACAGATAGCCATGAGCCTGTCTTGCCTCGCTGCAGACACAGCGTGCTGCAGAGCCAGCAAGCAGCTCAGGAGCCAGCCTCCTGCCACGGGAGGCCACAGGAGGAAAAGAAAGTGTAGGGATTTCATTTAGACCTCAGAGCCAACACACTGCATCTGTTCGTCACAAGACCTCTGAAATAATTTTGTTCTTAAATACGAAGGAGTGAATTAAAAGGATTCTTAGCCACAGAAAAGGCCCTCTAAGGCCTTCCCTCTAAAGTCTCACATAGGAACCTCACTTTAAAACATCAGCTGTACATACACCTTGAACCAGAATGATCTTCATACACGAGATTCATGTAGCATGCACCTGCTTGGATTGTTAGGCAATCATGAGGCATTCCAGAGTTACAAATGTCAAATCCCCAAAGTATCCTATCATCAGCACTCCCACAAAGCAAGAATCCTAACGATTTTTCCAACACAACATTCAAGATATTGTACCAAAATGTTTGGTAAGGTCACCTCAAAACACCTTTCAAGTTTTTAGTCAACTCTCCCAAATGCTTCAAGAAAAACTCACCCAGAAACACACAAATACTGACATTGTCAGCAGCCTGTTAAATATTTCCCTGCCCATAGTGGACCTACATAGGAGCTAACTTTTGGGGCCTTTTGCTAATTTCCTCTCTTTAATTCTGAGTGTAGTTCAGTATAATGCTGCCAGATGCAGCTTCACAGAGCCCCATTTAAGTGTTAATAGGCACATCATGTTAACAGGCTTAAGGCTGTCATCCTGATCTTCTGCCAGATACCCTCCAGGTTTGCATTCCCTGCAGGACACTGCTGAACTGGTTTGGTGCTGTCCTGGCACAGCACCAGCCCGTGCTGGCCATCAGAGATCACCATAACTGACAGCTCTAAGTTCTCACACTGGATGCAAGTAGAGGTGGAGAAAAAATGACACACTAAAACAAGAAACCAGAAGCAAACAAAAACACTCCCCACCAGACCAGTACTGCAGATTTGATCCAGCAGTTATCTAGAAAATACTAAGAAGCTCAGTGATTATTAACCAGCTTCCAAACAGCAGCTTAACATCTTCAATCTGCAATCTGGTATTAAAGAATATGTGCCTCGAATAGACCATTAATATACAATCCACTGGACTCAATCACCTCGGATCTCTAAGTCTGCAGTACTTACATTTAACCAAGCTCTGGCTGGATAACAGAAATATGACCCAGATGTGCTGAAGCACTTCTCTCCCTTGTTACACTGCAAGGGCACAGAAAGCAAGCCAGGGCTCAGCTCCACGCTGCATGTCCTGGTCTGCTGTTGGACTTTATTCCCCAGGGGAAGGCCCAGTATCATAGCAATCTTCCCCACCCTGAATTATTACTCCACAGCAGCACAAGAAGAAACACAACAATCCTGCCATCCAAATCTGACCAAGTATCAACCAGCAGAACCAAGCTGCTCTTATTTCCATCCTCATTAAGTTAAAAACGCCCTGCACAAGGTGGCGAAAAAGAGCCTGGATAAAACAAGTGGAGGGGAGCAGGTAAGGATCCCATAAGTGCCCCGGCTGGCTCCACGTGCGAGGGTTAGTTTTGTGAGAGCTCATTCCTGCCACGGTGCTGCGAGCAAGCCACAGAGCCTGGGAGTGAGAGAAACTACTGCAAAACAAGTTAGTGTCTTTTAAAAGGAAGGAGGAAAGCAAGAAAAAAAGCAAGGTACAGGGGCAACTGTGATTTTTAATTTTATTTTTTTTTAAGCAAAATAAAATATATTATGTGCAGACGGAGGGGAAAGGAGAAGGACAGGAAAGAATGCAAAGCCAAGGAAACACTGTAGTCTTATCTACAACAAGGGAAGAATTTGATCAGAATTGGTGAGGCTTAAAGCAGCTACTGATTTTTCAGGAGGACACTGCAAAAAAATCAACACTGACGAAAAAAAAAATCAATCAACCATTCTGTTTCATTGGTATAAGGGGAAAGTTGATGCAAACTGAGCAATTAGTTAGCAGCTGGAGGTCTTCACCTTTATCTCCTTGAAGAAGGAAGCTGTTTCGCCCTCGATAATTGGCTGCAGCAAAGGGCTTCTCCGCTTGCTGGAGGGGGAACCCTGTGACAGGTGTTAACAAGTATGTTACATTGTGAACCCCTTTCTCCTCCACCACCTGCTCTCAGCTCATTCTCACCCACACATTCACTCTCAGCTCACTGCTGGACCACCAGGAGAAATATCTTTCTCAAGGAAGAAAAACAGGCCTGGCAAAACTCCTGAAGCTTGGGCTGTTGTCTCTCAGGATGTTGCTTAGCAAAGGACACCACTGCCAATCCGTTTTTAAAATGAAACTTGGATGATTATTAGCTGGGTAGTGACTAAGAGGCAAAGGCTGCAAGAAAATAATCCCCAGCCTGAGGCCCATACACAGAGCATTTGGCTGGCTCTCCAGAGCTACAGGGTAAGCTCAGCCAGGCTCTCCAGATTTGCTTTCCAGGAGCCTGATTTCCCACTGAAGTACCTATTGATGTAGAGATGGATGTTCAAATGCATCCTGTCTCTCCATGAACCTCTCACTGTTCTCACTCAGAAGACTGGGGAAAAAAAAACCAGTCTCATCTCTCCTCTGCTAGCCTCTGTGGATTTTCAGTTTTGTGTCTTAACAGGACTTGGGCTCTCTTTGACAGCTTTGCATTGAACTGCCCATGCACACCTACACAGCTTCTTCCTCAATTGCCAGCACTGTCTTCACAGCACACATTTTGGGGACAATTTTGCATATTCCAGGAGGAACAACTTTTTACTTTGTTTTAAATGCAGGACCAGGAACACCTCCCAGCATTTGCAGAAAAAAGCCCCACTCCTCAGTGATACTGCACTGGGTAATGCTGTGCCAGCCTGTTCACTTCACTGGCCGTCTACAGAAAGTGGGCAGGACATGAGCACTGCCCAGGAAAAGCAGAAGAAAGGTTCATACATGACAGACAGAGTAAACAGGAACTTTGATAAAAGAGCTCTCTTTCCATAGTCAGCCTTCAAGTATTCTGTGTAGGTTTTTTAGATTAATTAATTTTTAAAAACTGGACTACAAAAATTGTCTAAAATTAAAGACAGTGAATTTTCTCCCTAGAAGGTTGTATTGGGTTCCTTGCTGGTGGCAAAGCACCACCTTGAAAGAGGGAATATCCACCACTTAGAAGATCTCTTTAATACAAATTAAGTGTTAGAAGACTGATTTAATACAAATTAAGTGTAGAAGTTTTTCTTTCAGCCAAGGACATGCCTGGCATCGCCTGTGGGATCTACTCAAGTCTGTGTACAGGAATCCTGTATATACAACCCTGTGGAACCAAGCAGCATGGAAGACCTACAGCTCAGCATAGGTTGGTATGGAAAAAGAAGTGAGGCTGTACCAAACAGCAGATGGATGAAATAACAGCAGCAGCCCAATGGAAAGAGAAGAAACAATAGAAGGTGAGATGTGCCCTGTGGCTCACAGATGGGCACTGAAGTCCCTTGACCAGCTTTGCCCAACTTTGGTATGAAGTGTGTCATTGATTCACTCATTTGCTTATATTTGAGTGATAAGGGAGGTTGGGACTTAGCCTTAGTGATTGTGTTGTGAGCAAAAGTGTGGTGACTCCTGCTTCCTTAGCATGAAACCAAAGAAATACCCCACAAAACAATGCTCTACTCACAATAATAGGGATGGTGTTGGCTCTGGAGAGGATCTGTTTGACCAAGCGATACCTGTCATACAACGGCTTCATCACCTGCCGCTCATTTTTGGTAACCTGAAAAGGAAAAAGAGGAGACATTCATGAAGCCTGCAACAAATACTCCACTCTAGAATTCATGTGCCTGTGATCACCCTCAGTCTGAGTGGCTCGAAGAGACTTGTATGGGGATGACAGGAGAGCAGCATTAGCCCTGAAATCCTGTCCATCGCTGCATCGCCTGTGCCTGGTGCCACATGAAGCTGTGTGGGGTGTCTTGTAAAGGGGCTGTAAGAGACAGGTGGTTTAAATGACCAATTAGGGATCAAATGTCCACAGCACAAAATGACCTGTGGAGGCAGCACTCTGTGCTTGCAGTCACGTCTGCCACCGTAAGCACAGGATGAGCTTTCCCATCCTTGTTCTCGTGGCCGGCCCTCAATAGCCGTGTTCGTGACCCATGAAAAGAGAAAGCAGCTGCACTGACTGGATGTTGCAATGTGAGGAGACTTCCCTTGAGTACGGTAAACTACAGATTTCACAACAGCTGACTTTCTGGCTTTGCTATTCCTCCTAATTTCCTGTACAAGCCAGCAGTCTTTCCTCTTTTTAGCCCCCTAACCTTGCCCTTCATCCCTCCTCACAGCCACTTTGCTGGGAAGGATTCACTGCAATGCTCAGGAAGGGATGAAGGAGCCAGGACTGTGTGGCACAGAGAAGAGAGAACAGTGCTGTGATGTCCACCTCAGGTGTTCTTTATATTGCTTTGTCCTTAACTCCACTCCTTACTGCTTGTTGTGCTCCCTCCCCAGTTCTGAGAGCATTACAAACTGAGTGTGTTATTTCTGGTTTTCTTTCAGATTCAAGGTGGGTTTTATTTCTTCAGTGTTTTCTTACAGCACACTAGAAAACAAACAAAATCCTCAGCAATACCTGATCATCATTCAGCACTGACCCACATACTATAAGAGTCCTTCCATTAGATCTTTTGTCTAACTTTAGATTATAAAGCTCTTATGAGGAAGCTTTAAGTGATGTCATGCCTTTCTACTTGCTGCTAATCACCAGAGCACCTGAATAACTGCCATACAAAAATCAGCATCAACAGAGTAACCCCTAGGGAGCTTTGTGCAGTCTCTCTATCTACAACAGAAACAGGAGAAAAGGGAATACAGCTCGAGACAGTGAGGCAATTTTAATCTGCCTTTTATTTTGTCTGCGGTTAACTTTCACTGGCATAATCTTTTTAAAGCTTTTACATCCTCACTCCAGAGAAAGAGACAGTTTTGGCTTGGGAGGCGCAGAAAGGCTGTAAGTATTGCCAGGAGTGGGATGGCAGGAATGAACTCTAAGAATCTGGAGGTAGCATCCATCATCCTCCTGATAACCAAGTCTATGTTCCCTATGTTGGGGGCAAATGAACAGGGAGGAAAAGGAGGAAGATCTCTATTCCTTTCCTGGTCCAATGCAAATATCCCTAGGCCTAATTAAGGGGGATACAGATGGGCAGTCTTGAGCTCTGGGGGCTGAATGTCCCACACCCCCAAGGCACAGCAGGGCTCCAATTCCTGACAGCCTCAAGCTGCCTGTTCATTGAGTAAGCAGCTCACATGGATTAGAGGGATGTGAGCAGCATGAAACAATTCACTCAGTCCTCTTTGTGTTGAGCTCTGTGCTGATGTGCCTGCACTCAATTGCACTGGCTAGCAAGTTGCCTCCAACTTTGGACATTTCTCTGTAACCCATCCAGAATACAACCAGAGAAACTGGGTAACCAAAATATATATGTAATATTATTCCTAGCTTTACGAGATTAGCAGTTTGTGGAACAGGAGGTACAGCACTACTGTTGGCTCTGACAGTCTGTTACTTAAAAAAACCCCAAGACTATGATGAGGCTTATGTTGAGGCTGAGAATCAAACCTTCAATTAACAACATTTCAAAGCTGATTAACAGCACTGTTCTGTGCAGAAAAATAAACATAAGCCTTGGAATGGGTACAAAGTCCTTAGGTATGTTGAAGAATGGAAAAGTTAAACAACATCCTTCAGTGTCTGAGTATCAGTGTGGAGGAGCAACACAGATAACTAATACAGGTGTTGGAAGTTAAGTGTATGGAGTCTGAGCCTGTTCTGCAGCTCATTCACACCAGCAAACTTTACAGAAAGCATATTCTGAAAGTATGTTTAGTACATGGGCACAGTGTCTCATTAGGTAAACATAAGTTAAGACCAGTAAAACCTGAGTATATTTTGGGAGAACATCAAAATGCAAAGAGACTGTTAGAATAATGGAGCCTTTGACACAACTCTGGGGCACACTCCACGTGGCAAAGAGCAGCAGCTGAGAACAGACCATTGCTTGCATTGTTAGAGCAGCTCAAGAATTTCTGCAGGACAGACTTTTGGCTTAACTAAAACAGTTCAGTTCCACCTTTGCAGGTTCATCTATCACTGGTGCAGAAAGACCCAGCTGCACAATAAATGTGAGCTCCATTGTTTTTCTTGTTTAGTTAAATATCTTTAAGGAAAAAAAAAAAAACCTTGGCTGAACTATCCGCATTCTCCTCAAGCTCCCAGTACTTTTCCACTGCTACACTGCCAGGAGCTGGGAACTGCAAAAGCTGATCAGTCTTCTTTGCCATGCAGTCCAGTGTTACTAGGTATAGACAGCTTACTTCAAAACAAAACAAATTAAAAAGCAGTTGTATAAATGAAGCATTGAAAAAGGTAGGAGGAAATAAAAGTATGCTGACAAGACAGGCTCTGGGCTTGTTATCTTTTTGAACAGATCGAAGTGAGTTCACTTCAGTAAGATGCCAACTGTTGATTTATATAATTGTAAAAGCAGCAAAAAGCGACTTGGTCTCACAGAGAACACAGGGAAGGTTAAGTAGATTCCCTTGTGCTGCCCTTTTTCTACAAAAGAATAAATCTGCCTGTTCTCTCATGTAACTATGCCATTTTCAGTTGCTAATACAGTTGTGACTGTACAATATTAGCACTCCATGAAGGCATTTAAATAAATGAGTGAGACTTTTTAAAACAATGGATAAAGGAAGATATAATTTGGAAGGAAAAGATCAGGAATCTCGTGCAGCAGCAGAATGACATATTTGTGAGCTGCACCAATCAAGTACTCCTTATAAGCAGTAATTTGCTGCTCCCAAGGCACTGCTCAGGGGATTAGCAGCACTCTGAATTTAAGTTGCTTTACCTATACAGCTGGTCACAAAAATTATAATGACATCAGTGAAAGAGAAGGAGGGACTCATAAAAAGCCAACTTCATGGCCTGGAACCCACTGTGTTTCTGCCACAGCAGGGATCAACAGGAGACAAAATAATTCTCTGTATTCACAAATAAGTTGGCCTTATACCATTGATACCAGAAAACTGCAAACTGCCTGGATGGATGGGGGACCATCCACAACTATTCCCATGCAGACTGTCCACTGGGTCTCAAACTGGATGTCTGTGGAACCTGATGAGCACAATGCCAAAATAATGGCCACTCAGCTTGTAGGCTCTGTCCTGCAGGTGTCTGTCCAGCCCAGTGATGTGTGAGGACATCACCCTGCCTGGAACAGACTCTTCAGGAGCTGCAGAAGTGAAGGATCAGGGACGTGGATTAGAGGGTGCATGTGTGGTTCGGAGAGCAAGAAGTTCTAGTGACCTGACATGAAAGGGGCATTAGGGGCATCATTAACCACAGACAAAGACATAGATGTACTTTCAGAAAAAAAAAAAAAAAAAAAAAGCTGGAGTACATACCGGTCTGCCATGAATGCCTTCATAACACAGCAACGCCTTCTGAAGAGCCACTTTTTCAGCTGCTATCTGATCTCGTGTCATGTCCTATGAAAAGCGGCACAGAGACAGGGAAAGGGAGGAAGAAAAGAAACAAAGTCAGATTCCTGGACTCAAAAAATACTGATCTGTGCCATAACCAAAGTCATGTCATACCATCATTGTGTTTTAAAGACTCATCTCTACCTTACCGTTGTCTTTTCTCAGCTACATTGCCTAAGAGACTGTTAACGTGAGTAGAACCCTATGCTCAGTGCAGGCAGATTAAACACACAAACTTTGCATATGAAGGTATTTTATGTACCTAAAGTGGATTTACACACTACAAGTGTGCTTTGAAAAAACAACACTATGCAACTTTTAATGCTGGTGGATCTTTTTCAGTTAAGATCTGAAATGTAAATTCTACAACAGAACACATTTCCTTTCTTTTTCTCCAAATCTGAGACAAACTCCAGTACCTCTTGTAAAGCTTGTCATCTTTGCTTTGACTGTCACAAACACACTTTACCAAGAACTGAAGTGCAGTCAGAATGTCTCTTTCTGCAAATTCCGCTATGGAGTGACAGGCTGTAGCAGACAAGAGTGGACAAGGCCAAAAAAGAAAGGGAAGACAGAGAAGACTTCTCTAACCAAGCTGGCCAAAATTCGCCCACTGAATTTGCCTGACACCAAGTCTTTTCTCCCTATCACAGCACCAAGGACTATCACAGTCCCTCTCTAAGAGGCCAGGCTGAGGATTCCTGCTACAGTTAGAAAATAGTCCAAATACACGCTGTATGTTTCTCTTCTGCAGATCTAGCAAACAAAGATAATGCTGTCTGCCTCACTCTCACACAGCAGTGCACAATTTACATATCAGCAGACTCAAGGACTTCATTTACAAGGCTGCCCAAACCTCAGGAGCTCACATCAGACATGAAGACCTCCCTGCTGATAACCCTCAGAGATTACAGCAGCTAACAGAGAGCATAATGTGAAACTCTGAAGGCTAGCAGTAACATACCCTGAGAGAATAACATTCAGTTTTGGAGTGAACAAGATGCAAATAGATGACACAATCTCCAGAAGCACTGGAAGATTCAGAATTTGACAAAAACCTTTGGATGGAACAACAGAAATAGCCAAAAACAGGGCAGGAAAAAACTGCAATAATTCAGAAACATTACTAGGAATATGCAAGGGTCAGACAAAGAACACAAGATGACATACAATAGAAACTGAGCTCTGGGAAAAAAATCAAGATATTAAAGGCAGAGGGAAAGCAACTAAAGCAAGTGAGCCCAGACTAAAGGCTGCAGACTTTTCAACAAAATGTAGAAGACCTCAACACTTTCACAAGTGACTGTGCAGCCATAAGTAACCTACTTGCACGTACAGGCCTAAATCTGACCTGTCTACATTGTACCTTAATGTCTTCAGGTCGATTTGTCTCTGCTCGTTTCTCTTGGAGCTTCTTCTGGATGGAGTCAAGGGTCACTTCCACAGCAGGCTTGGTAGATTTATCTGACAGGTCTTGCTTCTTGTCCTCCTCCTTCTCCAGCTGAGAGCCGAAGCTCTTGGGGAGCGTGTTGCTGCGCTGACGCACAACAGGGCCAAGGTCCTCCTCCGAGATCTTCAGTTTTGACTCTAAGCAGGGAAAGATGAGCAATTTTTCATTTTTAAAATGTGACAGTGTCAGGATCACTGCCTCACATGAAATCTAAATGAGGCAGAGTCAAGCTTCCCCACAAAGGTGCACCAGTGGCGGATGCTCACCTTTAAGTTGCTTTCGGAATTTGGCCAAATCATTTGTCCATTTGAGCACTTCAGGGTTGGCTGCTTTGTCACTGTGGGAAGGCTGGGAGGAAAGAAAAGCCATGCTGAATTTGTGTTAAACTACCAGGAGTGATTCACTGAAACAAGTGTGTGGCACAAAGGGGTACAATGGAATTTGGACCCAGCATGGAGCACAGACACTGGCTTCTGACTGGGAACTGCACACCTCTGACCAGCCCATTTCACACCTTGCTTTAATTGTTCCTGTCTGTCACAACACCCTGTCTTAGGGGCATCATGGAATGGATTTTCTTTTTAGAAAACACAGAGCATGTGATGCCAATGATTAAGTGGTAGGAGTGACTCAGAGGGCCTCATGCACACTGGAATCCTTGTGGCTATTTCCTAACAAGAGGGTACCTCTAAAATAGAGGAAACCTAGCATGAACGCTTGGAAAAGCGTTATGACTCATGTATCCACACCAAAGGCTGCCTTACATCCAAAGACATCAAATAACCCAAATTCTAGGCTACAGAAGCATTTTTTTCAGCCTTTCCTGCTGCAGGCCGGAACAATTCTTTGCCATTTAGACAGCCAAAGATGCACACATGCAAAGCTTTATAGTTCCTTACAAAGCTTTCTGTGCATCAGAAGAGCATGTCAGAACAATTAAGAGTCCAGTACACCACTGCTGCTCAGCAGCACTTGACTGTGGCTCCTTGCTCAGGAGTGAAGGCAGCTGCTAGCTGCTCCCTCTCCTCTGCAATGCACAGGTGTCCTGGGATTACCATCATGCAAATGAGATCAGCCACGGTGCTTCCCATATGTGGAAGTTAAATAAATAAACAAACAACAGAAGTTGAACACAGCTATTCCTACACGCTGTCTTAAGCAGTGGTTGAAATCCTATGAGTTCATTAGCCTTCCTCTCTTGTTCTGCATGGATATTGCATAATACCTGGAAAGGTAATTTGCTCAGTGTGCATACAGATTTCTGGGGGGGGGCAGCAGGTCTTCTACTATTTCTTTTTCCTTTCCTTTCCTCATTGTAAAAGCTTTCAAGCCCCTCTCTATGTTTGGCATATTTCCCTGGTGTCCCTCTGTATGCCTGACCCACTTCCCTGGTGTCCCTTCCCTTTGCTGCTAATGCATCCGCCTCCACATAAATGCATAACTCCTAGAGACTCACTCTGTATTTCCTCTCCTCTTCGAATTTGTCCTCAAATCTCCTGATCTTTTTCTTCAGCCCTTGAATCCTCCGGGTGAGCTGCGCAGGGGTAAGGTCTTCTCTGTCATCTTCATAAGATCCCAAAGATGAACTCCGTCTCCTGCCAAGAGCAGAGATTGCAGGAAGTTTATCCAAACAGACACAGTACATATTGATGTAGAGAAGGCCACTTCAGCTTTGTTGAATAAAGGCAAGGCCCACAAAAGTGAGAATGCTACGTTGCTACTCTGCAATGACAGATAGTAAAAGATGCTCTAACAGCCTCTTTCAGCAAGTCCCTAGATATTAATGCACAAAGCCAGAAATTAACTACAAAGAACTTTTTACAAAAATATCAGTTCCCTGGGAGTAGGGACAGAAACCCAATGCAGCACAGCTGATCCAAAGAGATGCTGCTTGATGCAACGCAGCAAACCCTTTGCAGCTGCATGTGAAAGTCAGCACCGGCAAATCACAACCCACCTCATGAAGGAATGAGAATTGGGAGGAGAAGGAGGCACTTCTGTATCATCCAGATACTGCTGGCTCTGTCCATAGGCATAGAAGCGAGGGGACAGCATGGGATCGCTGTCCTCATCCAGAAGCTGGCGAATCAAGCGCCCGGCCTGCGGGGAAAGGCGAGCCTCATCTGAGTCTAAGCCGTCTCGCTGCCATGAGGAGAGAGCAGGGATGGGCTCTGGGAACAGTAAGACAAAGGCTGGTTTTATCAGGTTTGTTTTATACGTAAGACAGACCCCACGTAACTTTCTAATGAACCTTGACCTGTTCATCCTGGACTGTGACTCTTGTCAGCAGGCATTCTCTGGTCACTACTCCCATCTGCCCTGTGTCCAAAGTGTTACAAAGCCTGGCCACAGCAGATAACCTACACAAATATAAGGAATCTCTTAGGTGCAACAGAAAACTACCCAGAAGCTGACCAGGATTACCATGGACTGACACCAAACAAGGCAATCACTAACTAGCACCTTTGAGGAAAAAGTTATGCTGGACAGAGAGCATTACAGGCACATGGTATATAGAAGAGGCAATTGGATTCCAGAGGGGATTTTTTTCAGTTTCAGGATGTACAAATGCTGTAAATGAATAGTGTATTAATGGTTCTTCTATAGGTCCCAGCACCTCAATGTGACCCTGCTACCTCCTATTGGAAATTCAAAGCCTAGGAGTAAGTACAGGTTCCTCTAATCTGCAAGCAAAAGGTGCCCCACATTACCACCTGTTCCACAGGGTGCCTAGCCCACATATTAACAATTATAGTAATATGGTCTGAGTTTCCCCTTTTCCCTTTCACATGCAATCCTCCTACTTACAGCATGGTAGAAAAGTGAGGAAATCTTCTGCCCCCTGGACAACCTAACCAGCCAGAAGTAAAAGCAATGTTGTACAGGGAGGTGGTGGAGTGGGAGAGAAAGGGAAACCCAATTTAGCACTGCTGATTAGCATAATAGAGCCCACGGAAAGCAATCTCCTCAGTCTTGTGATCACTCCCTCCAGATGCCATAAGGAGTCTAACATTTTGTGTTCAGATAGTTTACTAAGCTGATTTGCATGCTCCTACTTAAACTGTCTAATCCTGTGGTGCTAAGAGCCAGGCTTTGAACTTCTAAATCTAACAAATAGTTCTAGAGTCAAGTAACAAAACAAAAACCTCACAGAAAGCTCCCAGACCAGTTGCAGAGCTAGGACTAATTGCTTCCTGTGCCTAGTGTGTCTATTCTTCATTCACAAAGAGAGGGGGCTTTTGAACTTATCAGTTTATGAATAAAAAGCAGCATTTCCTTTTGCTGAAGAAGGTTAATATTTTCACAGCTCAGAGTAGATTGCATGAGGTTTCCCCTGCAGAACCTCTGTGCTGTTTAACATTCCCACTCTGTACAATTCAGGCAGTGCAAGACCATCACCAATGCTGCAGTGATGGGCTCAGGGCTGTTTTGCTTGTGTACATCTTCCAATGATGCTCTCCTCCTTTTGCCTTCTTCCTTAGCACATGGATACAAATGGCACACCTCTGCTTAGAGGCTGGTGCTGCATGCACACTGATGTGCTACCCTGAAAGGGGACACAGGAGGTTTTTGCACAAGCTTCTTGCATAAGAGCCCCTCGAAGGTGCTGTGGTAAGAGAAGCACATACAAGTCGGGCTCACAGGGGCTACTTCCATGGGGTGTGCAAGATCCAAGTGTATGTAGGCTGTTTTGCCATGGTTAGGAAATCTTATGTAGCCTGAACTTCCTTTGGGTAATTTCTGAAAAAAGAGTTTTTCTAAGCTGTGCTCAGCCTTGGCATTTTCTAATACTTGAAATATTTTGCATCCTGAATCTCTCATGATTTTAGGAACGGTCTCACAAGATCTTTTGTAGCAAAATAAAGGGTAATATAAAAGGAAAAAAAAAATTGATATATTTGACCAGCAGGAACGAGAATTAAATGATGCATGAAATTCTTCTAGACATCTCTCACTTCTAATTGTTTGAATACCTCTCATCCACAAACTGAATTTCCTCTTGGAAATTGTTAAATAACACCTCCATGGGATTTACATAGATGGAATAAACTTAGAAAAAATCAGGCATATTTAGCAGTAACTAAATTAAGCTCCTACCACACCAGCTAACAAAGCCATTATTAATCATGCATGATGTATGTGACTTTGTCCAAGGTGGATTTAAAACCAGATAGCATGCGACATTCAGGGAATTGCAATGGCTCAAAGAGCCTCTGATCAAACCCCAAAAGACAGCAAAGCACTTTATGTAACCTAATTGATACTGGGGTGTGTCTACTTTATATTTTGTTGATTTCAAAATACTCCCCCAAAACAGAAAACTCCCATTCCAAAGAAGAAAGTGTTAAAAAGGAGAAGAAAAAAAAAAAGTCCTAAAAGGAAAATCAAATTTGAGAACTTGACAGAAGAAATGGCTGCTATAGAAAATCAGCTTTCTTTACCCCTTGCTCCTGGAAGGCCTGACTCTATGGGTAATTTTGTTTCCCTTACTGACCATATACATTTAGGAGACAAAACCTCAATCAGACACAAAAGGGCCAGACCCCTGAGAGAAACACAGTAATTCATCAAGGAACATATTTAGATATGTACAAATTACAAATTTTATCTACATTAGATCACTAGGGGGACCAGAGCTGCAGTCCAGTTGTCTTCTCTCTCCTGCTGGCCAGGTGCCAGGCCCTTCAGCTGGAACCACTGGAATTGCTGGACCATACAAACACACAGGAACCCACAAAGGGTAAGCTGCTGCTTTTTCTGACAGTGCACAATAAATTAATTCCTCTTTAACAGGATGTATAATATCTTTAAAATTCATTTAGCCAAGATAGCTATCAAAGCATTGAGCTTTTTCTGAAGGCTGCTGAACCCCTGGACTGAATGGTTTTGAAGTACCTGCTATGAAGTCCAGTTTTAAAGCATCCACTGTCATAATTAATGCTGCCAGCCTTTCCCCTTCCTGCTAATTGAAGAACAAAATCTCAACAGAGATTGTAAACATTTCACCTTTTCTCTGCCACTGACTTGACAGAGCAGATATACTGACTCCTCTTCTGTCCTGAACAGATCTTTCTTGCTCAGGGAAAAATCTCAGTTTTCTACTCATCTCCACTTTCTTTTAATGTACTATTTTCCCCTCCACTTTCCAGAATGACAACTTTTTGCGGGGGGGGTGGGGGGCTTGGAATGAGGGAAAAAGGGAGGGAATATTTAGCCACCATGGTTGTACCGGTGCAAAGAAAGAGTGAAAAAAATTTTAATGCTTTGGTCAGACTCTCTAGGCATTTCTTTCAGGCATGCCTTTTCTAAGCTGGCTCAGAAGCAGTGAACTGTGCTCTGGTAACGAGGCTGCAGTCCTTCAGAAGTGCTGCTCTCCCTCTCAAAATCCCACAACCAGCTCATCTTTCCACAAAGCTGTCAGCCATCTGCCAGGTGTGGCTCTGCAGAGCTCCACAGGCACACAGCATCGCCTGTGGCAGTACAACCTCTCTGCCAACCTGCTGCATAGAGGGCTGGAGATTTTAATAAACCTGAACCCTTAAGTGCTTCACACAAGCAGAAAATTTATTGCATAAAACGGATGTATTATTGGTGAGCTCCAAGCCATCTTGCTGACAAAACCTGACTTTTTTTTTATCACTACACTGTATAATTGCCACAGGGTTACTGGGGGCTGCAGGGCCAACAGAGGGGTGTCTATACACAAATACCACTTGAGGTGCAGCCAGCAAAACGCCACAGGCATCTCCTGTTTCCCTCTCTGCAGCCACACAGGTCATAAATGCTGCTAGCACTGCTTTTACACACACCCATCTGTCAAACAAACGAGGCCAAACCTTAGCTACCGTAAACTGAAGTAAGTCCAGAGGGATTAAAAACTGAACTCATTACAACACCTGAGGTGCTAGTATCAAATGTCACTTGAAAGACTCCAGAAAGACCTCTCATAATGAAATGAATAAAGTAATTTAAAACCCCATCCAAAGCATTCACTAGCTCAGTAACAACCTATTTTCATCTTATAAATAACTATGAAAATATCCTTGTTTGGATACATCAGCAGGCATTCTTCCTACATAGATCAAAAGAATAGCCCAAATACAGTGCTACCACACCTCTTCACTTAGTGAGATGACACATCTCTCAGCTTGCAAGCAAACTTTGTATTTTGTTTATAGCATGGCATAACAATCAAAAATACAATTTTAATATTTTGATGCCATTCAGTAAACAATGCAATTTTTTTCGATACTTAGTAATAAAAATAGAATGTGCCTCACCCCCTTTTGATTTCTTATGCTAAAGAGTGTTACACACAAATAAATGGATCAATCTAAGTCCACAGTGTTGAAAAAGAGAAAACTAAGTTCAGCTTCCCTTCTGCTACACTGTATGGATTTTTTCTGCATTACTTTGGGTTTTTTCCATGGGAAAGTATCAATTAAGTCAGTGTCAAAACTATTTGCAAATCAGCTTCACCCCCAGGGTCCCAAGTGCTGCAATACTTGAACTCAAATTGTGTTTTTAACTTCTACTTTTATTTATTTTTTTAAGCTTGAAGAAAAATGCCAGCTGATTGTTTCATAAAAGCTTGTTACTGCAAACTCTGCTTGAAATCTCAGCTACAGAAATTTTTAAAAGTGTCAGTAATTGGGTGACATCAGCAGCAATCACACATCATATTGATTTACTGAGCTGCCTGCTGACAGGGCCAGCCGCTGCTATGGAGAGCAACATACTCCCAGATTTTCCTTGAGGACAGGATAGCAAGTTCTGGGCTTGAATTAGAAACATTTGGTGAGAAATCTGCACAATAGTGCTGGCCTGTGAGAGAACACTCTGTTCTCCTCAGTCACTGCACCCAACTCAAACGTAATCCACAACAATTAGAAACCTTTGCTGTGGAAGCAGCTCTGAACACGCCTGCTCCCAAAGCCATCTCAGCTGGCAGCCACCAACCAGCTTAGCAGGCAAACCCAGCAGTCAGACGTGACATCCCAGCTCACAGGGACAGCTCGGTCCACATGCAGGGCTATAAAACTCCCTGATCCACACCTGCCAAATGCACACCAGGAAAATACTCCTGGACCATGGGAAATGCACCGAGGCAAGGAGTTCAGCACCTGAATTTGGCTGGGGCACTGCTCACGCCCTGAGTGCTGCATCAATAGCCTGATGATTCCTACACAAGCCTCTATACTTAGCAGGTGAGTGGGATGCAGAAGGTGGGCACATGGCAAAGTGTGAGGCTGCATTGCAGGGAGCAGGGAAAAAATGTCTCTGTCCTCTCTGTGCTCAGCTTTAGGTAAAGGAAACACAACCTGGAGAAGTACAGCCAATCTCTCCTTGTGTACAGATTTGACTATGAGATGAAAGTTATGGGGAAAAAAAATCTGGTAGAAATTACTTCTAGTGTAACATGAAGGGCACAGGGCCTGCCAGCTCACCTGGCAGCATTTCTCATAGTTCTGTGCCCCTGAATTAAGGCTTTTAAGGCAGCTCTGCTCTTTAAATGATGGAGAGCCTGCCTGAGTGACAAATAAAATCTAGTCAATGGACAAGGTTGTCTTGTGTAATTTTGTGCCCATTGCTGAAGCCTCTTTCCTAACATTTGATTGGAGGCAGTGAGAGCTACAGCTGAAGGCAAGTCCTCAACTTGTAATTGTTCTCACACATCACTTATGCAAGTCCCAGCAGTTGCCCTGGTCACTAGATGGTCTGTATGTATGATATAGACAACCATCACCCCTAACATTAGCTCAACTATGTCCTGAAAGAATGGGTAATTTCCCAAGAGATGGACCTACCACATCTGCTAGAGCAAAGCAATAAACAGCTCAGTGTTAGGGCATTTGAAGGCACAGTCCTTTTTCTTTCTCATTGGGGATGCAACCAGAGCTGTGGCATGGATCCTGCAGAGATGTGTGAAGGTTTGAGTGACTCGGGTTGGCTGGTAGTGAAAGGGAGGATGTCCTTGTTGCTAGAGGTGTGGATGGGTGCCCTGTAAAGCCAGTCTCAACAACAGACTCTGCTGCTAGCTACAGAAGCAGTCTGAGAGTTGATGTTAAGATATTCCTCTTCCTGGCTGCTGCGAGCCTGAGTCTATATCCATAGGTAGGAATGACTCAGTCTGTCCTTGCTGAGACACAGAAGGCGCCATTTTGCTGCTGTTCACCCACACCAAAATGGTGATTCTGGAAAGCACGCATTTCAGAAGATGATGTCTCTCTCACCCCAGACAGCTGGTGCTTTTGCAACTGCCCACCTCCTCCTCCTGTGAAATACACGTGAACAGAAGGGAGGAAGGAGCAATCACAGAGAAGCACAGTCACATGTGCCCATAATCCTGCACCATATTTGCAGGGCAAAGAAAGCTAGAATCCAAACATAAGAGCACGCCTACTAAGAGGGAGTTGTACCAAAGAAGCAACTTATTTCATACAATGGGAAAGCCTCTGCAGGCAGAAAAGAGCTGTGTTCTCCCCTTCATGTGTTCATATGACTCCTATTAGCAATGTAGGAAGGAAAAAAAAAGTCATTATTCCCCGAAGTTCACAGAAGGGCTGAAGCCACACATCACCTCTGAGAATGCAGACGTGATCACCCTGGCTTGAGACCCTGCAGGGCTCTGCTAATTGGCCTCTCAGTAAACATCCAGCAGCCAGGGCTGCCTGGGAGCCCTTCCGTGGCGCGTTGATCAGCCGTGCTGCACGTGTGGTGATTCCACCCAGGGAATCCCCACCTAGCAACCAAACTGAAAAATTCCCTCCTGTGCACGGTGACTGCTTGCCTGGCTGAATCAAAGGCAGCCATGGCTGTGGGTTTTCTTCACTTGCACCTGAAGTGTCATAACTACTCAACTCCTAGAGGGAAAGGCAAAACATACTAGGCCACGTACACTGTGGAAGCAGGAGCAGAGAACTTCCCTTCTCAGTGTTCCTCAGAGATTGTTATTTTAGAGCAATGAATTTTCCCTCTCTTGCTTAATTAGAACACCACACTTGTGTTTTCCTGCTTCTTCCCTGTCAAAACCTATCTTTTGCTCCTAAAGCATAAACTAACAGAAGAACTCTGGCTTGTACACAGACACATACTCTGTAACTAGAAAAGGGTTTGATCCCAAAACTATTGGACACCATAATTTCATCTCAATTTCAAATGAAACTAAGGTCATGGCACCCACAGAGTTTGCCCAGATTCCCACTCTTAAAACGAGTAAGCGTAGAGCCAACCAAGCGTGTACTCTGCAGAGAAGAGCTAAGAAATGGTATCACAGCAATTTATATGACATACAATCAATTTAACATTGCCATTTAAGCTGGTCATCAGAATTCCTTCACAGCATACACAAAAAAAAGTCGTTTGTAAGACAAAGTAACAGACAGACAGCATTTTTTACCAGCTGTGCTTTTTAGGTGTGAATCATTATTTTCAAACAGTGATTGAAGAAAAGTTCTTTTTAGACTCTGAAATACCCAGCTGCTTTGAAGTGTAGGGCTTCAAAGTCTAGCTTAATTACTATTGACCAGCCACTAAGAAATAAGGTATCTTGAAATCCTCAGGGACTTAACAGTACTAAACAGAACATGAAAGTAACTTCAAAAATAAAACATTTAATCTTCCACCTCTAAGTCACAATTACAGTTAGTACCATTCAGTATTTGCTTCCAGTTTCTCCAAACTTTCAGTTCTATATGCAGGACAAAGTTGCTTTTCCATTGTTTTTAGCAAGGGACCATGGTCACATAAAGATACACCCAGCCCACTCAGGTTTCCCTCTCTCCCATTTCACTCACACAACCAGCCATCACACAATCCTACCTTCCCAGTTGTTGTCATCGCACAGTGATGTTAAATCCAGCCGAGGCACTTCAGCTACAAAGCTGTTTTCCTGATCATCAGCATCCTGATTTCTTTGCAACTTGTTTTCAGGCATGCTTGGATGTTCTTGAATCTTCATACTTGAAGTCAGCTATGTTCCCATACAGCCGAGGAAATGAGAGAGAAAGGAAAAAAAAGGTCTCAGGATGCAGATGGGGGAAAAAACTACTGCAAGTCACAGCAGCAGTAAGCTCATGCCTTTAGCTAAAAAGATCCAAACAGACCCTGATGTTTCCAGCTCCAAATCCAAATCCCTTGCTCAGTGACTCCTGTGTACTAATTGCTCACTCACACCAGTAAAAACATCCGTCCATCTGCCTTCCTTGAATTTTTCCTTCTTTAGAAGCTACTGCAAGTTCCTGAGACTGTCTGCCCTGACAACTGCATGCAGCTGAGAAAGCCTCCAGTAGTGGAGTGGGATGAAGTGGGAGGGAGGGAAGCAGAGAGGCAGGGAGAAAGGGAGAGGGAAGGGGGTGGCTGCGTACACTTCCTACAGGAGCGCAACTCCTTCGAGCAACAACAAAAACGCTGCTGCTGCTGCTGCTGCTGTTGTGAGGCTGCAGCAATATGGTGCCTTCTAAAAAGCAGGCACCAGAGCTCCCGAGGCAGCAGCCGCAGCCAGCCAGCAGTGCAGGCTACCTACATGAATGCTCTCATGCAGGCTGTGCTGGCTCAGATCAATTAGTGCCAGCTAAGCTGTGCTGGCTGCACATTCCCCGATTTCCTGTGCTTGTTTTCTAGCTGGGCGTGGGGAGAGCAGAACTATTTATGGAGGAGCTCTGGGTATTAAAGCGGTGTTGCGCAAATCCAAACAGCAGTAGGGCTTGGCATCTCAGCTGGAAGCAGTGTGGACTCTGGGAAGACGCCAAAGAAGCATCCAGTAACAGGAATAAAAAACCAAAAAAAAGCAGAATTCTGTCAAGTACATGATTCATCAGCCAGTACTACCTAGAAGCAATTGCTGTTTGTCTCAGCACTGTTCCCCCTGCACATACCACACGTCGTGTGTGTTTATGCAGAAATCCCTGCCATTCCCACAATGCAGACACACAGTGCGCGTGTCTGTGACAGCGCCTGATGAGAGCATTTCTGGCGCTCCAAAATAAATTAGCTGTAATGCCTCACAGAGGGCAGTAGGGAAAAGGAAGTGCAATGCATGTACATAAACATGCAGTGTGATATGTATAAATCCACCAACAAACACAGAGCTAGATGAATAGACAGGATTATGTTACTACATAAACTATTTGGATTTGTTAAGAACAGCTTAGGCATAATTCTCTCAAATATAGTCTAGTGGGCAGTCAGCATGCAGGTTTTCCCTCTGTAAATCTAGTAAAAAATCTGTGTATTCTGATCTGGGAAGAAAACGGGCCAAAAAAAATAACCAGCATTTCTGGACCTATTTTCCTTATGAATCCAGAAACATGGTCAAATGTTTCAATATCCTTAGTACATGCACGTTTACTTTTTTTCATCTGCAGAAAGCTAATCATGTGTTTGGTGCATCTTTTCCCTTTTGAGCAGAGAAAAACAAGTAACTTTCATTAAGAGGGAAAAAAGTTGCCCAGTAGACAAATAATATGAATAAATGTTTTTATCTGGATTCAGCTCCATCAATCCCTGCACTTGAACAGGGTGCTAAATAATCTCATCTAGGCTTCCTTTCCCACAAAAGGTTGGATCAGGTGATCTTTTGAGGTCCCTTTCAACCTGGGCTATTCTACTGTTCTAAAAATCTGATGAATAACCTGGTATTTGTAAAGAGTGTTCTGCATTGTATTTGTGTAAGGTGTGTATTTCCTGTTCATTTCACCAAATGGCTTTTTTGAAACATTATAACAAAATGAAACACTAGATGATACTCTGCCAAGCACTAATAACTCATGCAGCTTGACGCTAAATCTGATTACAAACATGTTTATTGTGAGAGCTGTACGTGGAAAAATGCTAATTCACCATTCAGTATCTTTTAAGCTGCTTCCAGGTTGGGAGGACTTAAATATTTCTCTAAGGTCCATTGACAAATTTCCTGCCAGGATTTAAACAGTCTGTGTACTCACAAAAAAAGACTGGTCAGTGGCCAAATGTACCAGTTGATAAACTGCTTGTAAATTGCCAGCACAGTATTTAAAGGTTATATTTTAAGGCAAGGAAAGAAATAAAGCACCAAGTTTCAAAACAGGTGTTATTTTTAATAACAAAGAAGTGTGAAGGAGAGTAACATGCCTAGATTTTAACAATTTCAAAGGGAGCAACCTGAGAACACCATCTCATCACCACTACTGATACTAATTAGAGATAAATGTCTTTCTATTAAGAGTGTACAGTCTCCTGACTTATTAAGACTCTTAAAGGATATCTGTAGTAGTTAGAAGGGCACTTTCCAGATAGGCAAACATTTCCATTACACATATATTAGAAAGATCATATCAGTGTCTTCTTCCTCCTGAAGTCATTTCAGTAATTGGAAATATTTAAAAGGTGTGTAAAAACAGGCCTGTGCCCTGCCTGCAGCCAGTTACTCTCCTTTCCTTGCTCACTGATGTAGGCTCTAATATAATGAATAAATCATTAGGTGTTCTGAAGAACAATGGTGGTACAAACCCAGGAGACTCAAGAAAGCAGATGTTTAACTTCCTTTGCATTAATGCTCCAAACCCATAGAGTGGTAGATAATTCAGTATTCCCATCATTTATTTTCTTTTTTGATTTCCTGATGCCACCACCTGCCACTCTTTAGGAAAAGAATCAAGTAAGGGAGAACTACTTTGCTTTAGGTATGGATGCACCACAATTTCTTAACAAATCAAAGGGGCCACAAGTTGATGATATTGGTAACAGTTGACAGTCACAGTTCACTGCAGATATTACATAAATGACCACAAAAAAATCTTCAAAACAGGTACCTGAATTCTGCTTTTTAGAAGCTGCTTCTGCAGCCATGCTTTGCAAGCACCAGTAACTACAGATCTAAGCAGCCTGGGGATAAGTCAACTGCATTAATTCTCCCTGCTCCAATGGAGATCGTGCATAAAGAGTAGCTCATACAGCAAGAAATAAATGACAACAGAAAGACTTCTAAATTCTGATCAGGAGGTTGTATTTTGTTCAATTACATATGGATTCCAATCAACTCTACATAAAAGGCTTGCTTCCCTTACATGTGATCTTCCATTACAGCCACGAGCAGGAAGCATCCTTAAGGACATTTTAGGGATACAACCTGATGCAAGAACACAGCCATTCTGCTGCCTTCCTCCTACCTGAGTCACACCAACACCCTTCTACACTTGTTGCCATGTAGGTATGAATCTTAAATACTTTTTCCCTTATCAAAACCTGGGTACTAGAAACCTGGAACTTAGCTACTTCCTTAGTTTTTCCTCCTGGAACTTAGCTACTTCCACGAGCAGATTATGAAAGTTACAAAACCACTGAAAATTCATTTGAGGCTTGTGTTTCAAGGTATTTTTACAGTCTCATGGAGACCCAAGTCAGCAAAACTGGTAGCTATAGCAAATTCCAAATTCTTTTCCTAACAGTTTTAGACTGGAGGCAGGATGAAAAAGAGAAAAGAATAAGAAGAACCTTGTCCCTTCCTCAACCTGAATGAGTTTGTTATGAAACATATGTCTTTAAGCTGCCCTAAGCAAAAGGCTTATAAGGGGCAAGGAATGTAAAACAACTCTGCTGGAATGTAGCATTTTCTTGACCTTGTAATTCCTATATAATACACAATCTCTGGGTTAAGATCCTCTCCTGCAGTTAAAATTTTACACTTTAAAACTTTTCCTAAGGTGTAGTTTATTTTAAGGTTATGATTTCATATTTAAATGTTATCTCCACCAGGCTAATTTAAAAGCTTTACAGGGGTATTGTGTGGCATGGCAGCAACAGCAGCTTTTCCACATGCAAGTGGGTACGTGAGGAACAAGCTGTTGCAAAATCTAGGCTCTGGAAAATACAACAGCTCATGAGCAAGTGCAAGGGATTACTGACCCTTTGGGAGCAAAGTAGGAGATCCATGTTAGCCCAGTCAGAGCAGTGAACAAAGGCAGTCCTGAACACCCTCTGCAGAAGCTACATATTTCAGGATCCCACAAACTTCACCAGCTACCACACAGCTGATCAGAGCTCAGCTGTTAGCAACCTTTTACCTTTCCTGCTAGGTGGAAATAATTCCTACCAGAAATGAAGTCTTTCAAAGACAATAAATGCATAGTGGCTTTCACTTCTAAAAGAAACACAAGAGGAGTCTAATTTAAAAGTACTATCAGCCTTCAGTCAACTCCAGACAGCCAGAGAAATCAGACAGTGTCTACAGCTGCTTTACTGTGCCCATTTAAAATGGAGGCACAGTTGAGGGAGAGGTGCCTCAGATAACTCTCCCCAGTATTTTAAATGCTTGGTTGTCTAGAGGTTTTTAAGCAAACCCAGATGAACCAGTGACTGCAAAGGGGTTTAACCTAACCCAAGCCCCATCTTTGAAAACACCATAAAGCCAGTGCAAGAAGTGTCTGTGTCTGTGTGTGTGTGTGTGTGTGTACAAGCAAAATGAAAAGTTGGGGGAAAAACTGCTGCCATCAACATCACATCTCCCCTCCTGACATACATCCCAGCCATCAACTTCGAAAGAAGCAGAAGGTGATCCAGTTTTCTAAGACAAATGGATTACAGACACCTATGTCCAAGAGCAATAGGCTGCACTAGGAAACAATAAATAAAAGGCCAAATGATTATAGAGAAATCAAGAGAGACAAGCTAATCTTACTACCCTGGCAGATAAGAAGTCAGATGTCCTCTTTGCCATAATTAATAAGGGAACTTCACATCACTTAAACCACAGTGCTGACTTCAGTGATCCTTCCCTTTTTGGCAAGGAGGGATCAAAGGGACTGAAAAAGAAGCTACCAGACTCCCCAGTGGTTGAGAGGCTCCCTAAACTGTGTAAATAAAAAGCAGGGGTAAGGGACAGAAAAAGTACATACTAACTCCATTTCTCTTGTGAAAAACAAAACTATATGCATAACTACTTGTTTCTGCTCAATAAAACGCTTATTTAGAGACCACAAACTGAAACACACAAACAGCAAAAAAAAAAATACTAACCTGAGGATGCCTGAAAAAAACCTCATCGTTTTCACTCTCTTTGCTATAAAAAAACAAAAACAAAAACAAACCAACATATTACAAACACAAAACCAGACTTGTCTTGTAACAAAAACAAGCAGGACTTCTGCACACAAAGGCTTTTACGTTCTTGCTACTCCTGCACACTCACTAATTCACACAGTAAATGAAGGGACTCTCTGGGCTGCAGCACTTCAAGCTGCTAAACTATGCATTTTTTGCTTCCTCTCAGCAGCTATTTGAGGACAATTATGTAATTTAATTCTAGTGCCCTTAATTCAAACCAATACACCTATCCCAACAAATGTAATTGTTGAGAGAAATTGTCATCTCAGGTGAGCAGAGTGAGGCTGTACAGTTCTCACAGAAGAGTGAAGCACAAGCAAAAGGGCTGAATTCTCAACCCAGAGGCCAGGTGAGACAGGCCCTGCATTCCTGTGTGTGCTGGTTCAGGTGCTCCACAGCTGATTTCTTCTCAAGTCTGCACCATCAGCACCTCCAGTGGCATTCCAATCAGGCTGGGATAAGAGCCTTGGTGGCACTTGCTGCAGGGCAAAGCCCACGCAACACGCACAGTGCCTGCAGGAAGCTCTGCTTGGAAGTTAACATGTTGGGTAATCTGTTCTGTGGCACACGTCACCCCCACAGCCTGGGTGGGAGATCTCTCAGGCTGTACTACAACAACAGGGAAAGGAAAACATATATACATAAAATAAAATTAAAATCACCTTTCTTCAGATAAAATTTCCATGTCGTCAGGTCCTGTTCTGTCTATAGGCTTGGATGAGCTAAAGCTTTCCATACTCTGCAATATAGTAAATATTAAAGCAGTAAGACATATATGAGAAACAGATTCAAGCTGCAGGCCATTCAACAGATC
>VYZP01062082.1:46136-60605 GCA_013400635.1 Hypocryptadius cinnamomeus | reverse complement strand
TTAACTGAGTAGATATGGAATAGTTTAACATTCAAATTTATTGTTCACTGGTAGCCTTAGAACTATGTATGCTAGAAGAAGTGGATAAGTGCAAAGGAGTATTATCAGTGCCTTCCCAAAAAGGGGGGCATTGAAGCATCATGGGAATGCCTCATTCCTAAACATTGTCAGGGTGAGCTCTGCCCAAGCACTTGTAGGTAACTGTGAACACAACATTTGGCATGTGACTTGATGTTTTAATGCTGCCAGTGCATTATGAGTGCAATAGTGTTGAAAATTCAGAAGGTGTCAATTCCAGCCCCGTTTAAATAGCCTCCCACCAATGTGTTCAGCTAGATCTCAAACAAGAAATCACACAAAGTTAACAGATCTGCAGTCAAATCTAGCAAAAAAGACCATGTGCTTTTCTAACTGCCTTTTATTGCTTTCCTTTTCTAGGTCTTTAGGGATTTTGCATTGCATAGCTAGAAAAACAAATCCCCATTTAAACATAAAGTCTACAGCTTGAATGGTAAGGGGTAGCTGCATTAATTAGTGTGTGATTATTACTCAATTAGTGTGAAGCTGATGACTTGGATGGAGGGAATGCAGTTCTAGTTTCTTTGCTTGGAATTCTTGCACTTTAAGTCAACATATACTCCAAAGAAAAAAATTTTAAAAATTGTATAAAGTAAAGCACAGTTTTAACACTTCCATGCTTATGAGTTTGCTGTCAAAGGAGATGTGGAGACTTATCAGCTCTCACTGAACTCACTGCTGTTCTTGCACTTTGTATATGGACTTTCTGTTGTACACACTTCTTACTTTTTATATATTTAATGTTTTAAAATATTCTGTATATGCTTCCTTAGGACTTCTGTTTTGTCCTGTCCAGGTTTGCAATGACTTTGCTTTCAGGCTGGCAAATGCTGTCTCTGAATGGCATTTAGCCTTTTCCATTCTAAAATCTTACTTTCAATCTATTTCTGGAAAACTGGGAATTTTTAAAGTTAAAATGATCCATCTTTGCTCCTTTGTTTTCCTTTCCACCAGAAGGATTCAGAAATTTAGAGGGAACCCATTTTTCTGCTAATATTCTGGCAGACTGTTCCAGAAAGCATATTCTACCTTTCTTTTAATGCAACAGAGCAGAAGGGAAGGTGCCTTTTATAGTCCTACAAAAATTTCTCAGATCTGCCCAGGTACCAAGTGTTCAGAATAACTGAGCATGTAAAACCTGAAGCAGAGGGCTCTAGGCCTCTTCAGCTGAAGAGTTTGTATTCTTTCCACATTATAAAAACAACTTAGGACTGAGCAGAATATTTGCTGCTTCAATCAGGATCTGCTTTGGGCAAATTTGAATTTTGGCATAGAAGCTCTAACCAAAAGCAGGTTGACTGTACCTTTCCTGGGCTCTCAGTGATTGTCCTTCTGGGTTTGGCTCGAGTGCAAACTAGACACAGAAGGAGGTTAATTGGGTTGGTATGATTTGAGACATAATTATACATGGAAAGCAGCCCCAGAACTACAGTTCTGTTTAAGGAATTAATAAGTAAAAGACTATGTAAAATGAAGGCTGCCCTTAGAAAGAGAAATTTGTATTTATTAAAGTTACTCTGAACTAAAAATCAAAATTTTTTCTTCAGAATTAATTGCAATTATTTATAGCACACAATTAATTGTAGTTATTTATAGCACTCACTGAGTGTATGTTTTCAGTTCAGTGTGGTGATAATTACAGCATTGGTATAAAATAGCAGAGCTTCAATACACTGAAGCTTGAACAACTGGCAAGCAATAATACCCATGAAGAGTATAGATCATTCCTCATTGTTTCAGATCCATTTCAAATTTACTGAAGGAAAAATAGTCCATGGATTTCCAAGGGGGTCTGCTGTGGTACTTCATAAAAGTGCTTTAGATTTTTAATTTCACTTTTCAGAAAGTCTTGGAGGGCCTCAGTTGGTCTCTTTTAGGTTTTGATGGGTTTCTGAATACTTCAGAGATGCTGGCATTTTTCATATTCCCTTGTATGGCCTGAGCATACCATGGTGAACTCTGACTCTGGCTCTCTGATCTCTCCAGTGTACCCAGCCCACCAGTAGGGCAAAACTGAGGAAGAAAGGTTGAAAACCTTCAGCTGTTTCTTTTACTTATGTCTGACTGAAAGGATGAGCAAAAGATAGAAGAGAAAGAATAACAGAGAATAAGGAGTTGCCTAAGTGGTTACAACTGGTTTATTCACATCACTTACTGCATAAATTAGCAGTGGAAGTAAGGGTCCATTTAGAAACTTAGGGTGAAAAGGATTAAAAGAGAAAATTTCATGCAAGTGTCATAAAAATATTATTAAACATCCAGAGAGAGTCAATGCCTTCAGTTGATTTTTAAGAATAAAATATCTGACCTTCTCCTTTCGGTGCTTGTATATGAAGCTTCTGGCTATCCAACTTATCTTGAATCTTATTTCAGGACAGGCTGGCTCTTTCAAAGAGGCTTCTTAGATATTAAAGATAGTCTGAAACATGCAATTTCCTAAAGAAGTAGCCTGGGAATACAAGCCCAGTATAAAACAAACAAGAAAGGCTGGAAATTAATCTTTTGGAAGAAAAGCCCAATAGGAAAGAATGAAGATGCCCATCTTAACTCCCTAGTAAAAGATGTGCAGGATGATGCCTGCAAGGGATTGCTAGGCAGGGGAAAGCACATGGATGACATTTGGAATTTATTTCTCTCAAACAAAAAATGTAACCTAAAACTCATGCCCTGAAGAAAATTAACTCCTATAGCTCATAGGAACTCTCTAAACACTACCCAGTGAATTAAACCACTGATTTAGAGGTTTCTCGGGTAGCTAAAAAATATATGAAGTCTTCAGGGCAGCAAAATCTTTTCTAATAAATTTGTATGTCATTAAGCACAGTGCCAAGAAGTGCTGTTTCCATTTATGCCAGAAAGAGTGTATTCTGAAAACTTCTTTGGATGTCTGTAGTTTAATTTCCTTTTAGGGTCATTTCTACCAAAATTATTTCATTATACAGCTGGTTTATTTTTTATTTTTTTATGTGAGTTTGGCTCTTAAATTTTTTCGAGAAAACCAAAGTAATGTTTCATATAGCATCTAGAATCCAATGCAAAGGGGCACAAGCTTTCCATCCACCTGGCATCTAGATCAATAAACAGTTAAAAATCCCTTTTGTATGGGGTGTTGTTCAATGCCACCATTTATCTAGGGAAAGTACCTGGAAAAGACAAGTGGTCTTTAAGAGGATTCAAGGAATGGTGAAGTTCAAGGAAAAATAGGGAAGCATGTGAATCTATTTCAGACCTGTTTGCTCTAATATTTTCCCCTGTGAATAGATAGCATAACACTCATAGGGGTTTGTTCTCATCACTGACTGCTCTGTTATCAGTCCCAGTGGGAGAAAACCTGGACCTGAGTGGAATCAGCTGAGGTATTTATGGTGACAGTGATCCCAGGTGTGGTCTGGGAGGAGGAGGTCCCAGCAGACCATGCCAGGGGTGGATGCTGATTTGAGCTCTAACTCCTGTGGTTGCAGGGCATGGCTGTATGTGGAGTTGGCTGAAGTGCAAAGGAAGCTCCTCTGCCAGTTTCTTGTCCACCGTGGTGCTGTGCAGGCTTCCTGGCATTCCTGAGGGAGAAGGGGAGCTCTCTTTATATTGACACAAAGAGAGGACAGAGTCTTGAGCTGTGCCTGGGGACATTCAGGTAGGACATTAAGGAGATTTTCTTCAGAGAAAGGGTTATTAGACACTGGAATGTACTTCCCAGGGAGGTGGTGGAGTCACTATCCCTGGAGGTATCTAAGGAAAGATTGGATATGGCACTGAGGGGCATGGTCTGATTGACGTGGTGGTGTTCGGTCACAGGTTGGACTCGATGATCTCAGAGGTTTTTCCAACCCAGTTGTTTGTGTGATTCTGTGGTTGTCCCAAGGCTGAAGTGAGGAAGGCTCTGCTTGTATTGGCATTGTACTTATGGACAGAGCCATGGCCAGGCAGCAGCTGAGCTGATTTCAAACATCTGCCAAGCACATCCCCTCACCCTTGGGGTTCTGGCACCAGTGAGGGTGTCCAGCACGGGGTTGTACTTGCAGGGGTTGCAGTAATTACTCAACAAATGTTAGAAGGATATTGCAACAACCAGCTTCATGTTCTGCCCCTGTCCCAGCCACCACCCAACACACGTTTGATAAATATTTTCAGGACTCTTCTCTTGCATTAATAACTTCTTGCTTGTTTGGTTTAGTTTGGTTTGCTTTGTTTGTTGGTGTAAGTTCTCTTCATAATACTAACATATCTTGTAGTACATCCAAAAACCTTCACCAGGACTTAGATAACATTTGGTTATGTGTGTCTGTGAGGAAAAAACCCCACTGTGTTGACAGAGTAACAGTGAAAGGTATAAATGACATGTGACTTCCGAAGTGAAAATCTTGCTGTCGTATGTGTGTAGCTTGTTATGTACTCAATAAAACAAATGTAAAGTGTCAGTTATGGAAAACTTCCAAAACAATCTTTGGTAACTAAGGTAACTTCTTGCTGATAGTTTTGCAGAGCAATCAGTTGGAAAGAGAAGTTTGTTGTCTTTTGTGACATGCATTCTTTTATTCTTTTAATTTTCATCAAGAGCAAAGCAGCTAAAAGCTCCTGTACTCCATGTATTTATGCTTGCAAACTTGCCTAAGAAATACATACTTAGTCTTTCTGCAGTCACTGTGATCACAGCATTACAGTTAAAAAGAGACTGGAAGGGACCTGCAGACACATATCTAATTAGATCTGGTTGCTCAGAGCTGTGTCCAGTTGTGTCTTGAATTTCTGCACCGAATTCCTTCATGAGGAGATTCCACAGCCTCTCTGGACACCCTGTATCAGTGTTTGACCACTCTCATGGTAAAACAGCAAACAAAAAACCCCAAAAAAGTTGTTATATATAATGAGAATTTCCCATGTTCTGACTTATGATTGTTGTGGGTTCAATGTGAAGCTGCAGGAAGGGTCTGGCCCTGTCTTGTCTGTATCCTCTGGTCAGGAAGTAGACAGCAATATGTTCTCCCTGAGCCTTCTCTCCTGTGGGCTGAAGAGGCCCAGCTCCCTTAGCCTCTCTTTATTTTTTTTNTGTTTTTTTTTTGTTTAATGGATGATGCGCATCTGTCTTCACTTTATAGCTTTCTCTTAAATATAGTGGATACGTATACACTTATTTAACTTCAAATTGGTTTTGATTTATTTTCTTTTCCCTCCAGCCTGGATAATATAATAGAAACAGTTCTGGTAGCAATGCTTATCTCAGTACAACCCAGGATGTCAGAATGTGGCAAGGGCACATTGCTGGCTCGTGATCAGTTTGGTGCCAATCAGGTCACAAGGTTCTTTCTTGCAGAGCTCCCTTCAAACTGGTCAGGCCTCAGTGTGTAGTGCTGTCTAGAGTTGTTCCTCCCCAGGTTTTGGACTTTGTGCTTTCCATTGTTGCACTTCATGAGGTTCCTGTTGACCTATTTCTCTGCTTCCCTCTGAAGGGCACAACTCTTTGGCTTATCAGCCTCTTCTGCCAGTTTTGTATCATCAGCAAACTCCCTGGGTGTGTGTTCTGTCTCATCACCTGTGCCATGGAAGAAGAGAATTAAAAATTATTATCCTTGAGACTAATTCCAGGGGTAGACCACTGGGGACTGTCCTCCTGATGGATTTTGTGCTGATCACAACCCTTGGAGCTTGGCAGTTCAGCCAGCTTTCAGTCCCCCTCACTGTCCCCTTACCTAGTCCGTATTTCATTCCTTTGTTGATGGGGATGTTATGAGAGGCCATGGAAAATCATCACAGCTCATTTCATCATAGACAGCTCTTGGGTTGGTACAGTGTGATTTTCCCTTTTCCTGTGCTTATTATGTCTATCATTTCCTTGTCTGCAATACATCTAGAAGGGTTTTCTGGTGTATTTGTCCCACAGCCTGAGGTGAGGTTGAGCAGGAGGTCCCTGGATCCTTCTTCTGACCCTAGTGAAAGATGGGACTGATGTTTTTTTCCAGTCTTCTGGAACCTGTCAAGTCACAACCACCTTTCAGAGATTACTGAGAGTGGCCTTGCAGGGGCATCAGCCCACTCCCTCCACACTCATGGGTAGATCCCACCAAGTCTCAGGGATTTGTTTATATCTACTTAAGTTCCATTAAATGTTCCTTAATCTGATCCCCCACCACTGAATCTAAGACTTCCCTCCTCCAGATTTAAAATATAAACTTGTACTGTTGAAAATATATTATGTGAAAGATCATTTACGTTAAAACTAAGCACCCCAAATCCCTCCACTATATAAATATGCAATATAACAAATATGATAGTAATGATTTTGATGTAGAAACAAATTTTTTTTTCCAGGAAAATAGAAATTTTTTCCCGTTCTGTATGGAACATGCTTGAACTGCCAGTGGGTGATAGGCAGAATGTTGTTTGTTAGGTATTTGCCTTTGTTTCCTTTTTTTTCCTACTGAGTTGATAAAGACAAGGCTGACCTATGATCCATAGCTCCTTAAGTAAAGTTTCCAGCTTTCCCTGATTATTAACAATTAACGATTTTAGTCATGTGTTATTTAAACAATGGCCAGATATTGAAGTAGGTACTAAGTGCACTTTAGTATATCATAAATATGTTTGAACCACTTACAAATAGTCCTACCACATTTTGTTTGATAAACAAAAATGTCTTTCTTTTGGTCCCAGACTTTGTAGGCAGAAAAATAACCCAGATTGCCTTTGGAAAAGGTTTTATCTTACTCTTTTAGAGTATAAGCATATGCTAAGGAGCATATCCCTGGCATACCAAAGTAGTCTCAAGTTTACAGCTGTGTTTATCTGTTCTGCCTACATAAACAAAAGCTCATACACAGGTAGGTCTCTTGTTGGTCCCTCTGTAAGTGACAGAAGCTTTTAATCTTTATCTTAGTTTAGTTTGTGTCCAGTGTTCTGCATGGTTGTTTGGTATTGTCAGCCCAATGCTGACGTTGAAGTTGGGTTATTCCTGCTTACTCATTATCCTCTTGAATTCTCTTAGGTGGATGTGGTTTCACTGTATTTATGAAAAGAATCAATTAAGATAATCTCAGATTAATCCCATTACACTCTTTGGTCTTGTTTATGGCTTTCTTTTTCACCAAATTCAGAAACTGTGAAGAGATGTTATTCTGTTTGTGGTGCTTTCGTTATCATTTATTTTAGAATTCCTCCCCTAAAAAAATATAAATGTAGTCCTCATTGCATTCCACTGTTTACAGATACACAAAACAGGCATACCAAATATTTTGGTTAGGTTACTTTTAATGTATTGTCTTTTAGGCACTGACCTTACCCAATAGTGATATGTGTATGGTTACCTTGAAACAATCTTGTCAAATCTGTGGTGCTGTTAAGAAGATTAACTTTAGTTTCGCACTGGAGTTTTAGGATGCTAAAGAAGCTAAAAAAAAATAGGGCTTTCACCTGACAGGTCCTAGAGAGCTTATGAAAGGAGTCTATGCAAAACGGGTGAATTTACCTATTTCTGTTCAAAACTATTAGCACATCATTTATGGCGTCGTCAAAATGCTTCTTGTTGAATGAATGCTTTGATGAGAAAACCTGCTAAGAGCATAGAAGTGAATGGCATGCACTGTAATATCAAGTTGATCTGTAATCATAATTTTTGATGTGTCAATATGTAGGGAAGTAATCTGTCTCATTAAAAAAAAAAAGTGAGTTTGGTTCATTTTCACTGGGTCAATTGCTGTTGCTAATCCAGTCTTTGTCAGCTTGCAGACTTTCTTGTGTGTTGTGTTTTTACACTTTTGCTTAAAAGGCAGGTAAGGTGATACTGTTAGCACTTTCTGCTTTTGTGTTTTTTGCTTAGAACAATAATGTGATAGACTTAAAATAGCTGCTTTTAGCAAATTCTGTTTTCCGCATGTGTATTCATGGGGAGACAGATGGCCAGAGAAGGATAGAATGACTTTGATTTATTTGCATTAACAATTTTTTTTCTTCTGTTTATGGTGTTGTCTTTAGTGTCATACAAATTCATTCATGAAATAAAAACTTTGATAGTCTTGGAGAAAAAAGGAATAACTGTGCCCTCTGAAACATGCTACAAATATTATAGAAATGTAGTTTATTGTGCTAAGTTTTGAAGGAGAAAAATGCCACTTTGTGCTCAGAATATTTAACCGAAGGAAGATCTCTCACAACTATGTCCTGTCCACATATGAGTTAATCTCTGTGGTTTATATTTGGATTGCAGGAATGATTCTTTCTTGCAACTTTGTGCATATTTCCTAGTGGAATATCTTTACTGTATTTTTTCTTACTCATATAATGTGGCTTTAAATTTTGCATTGCAATTCTCCCTATTTCAGACCCGTTTTTTTTCAATATTTCTTAACAAAGTTTCATACAGACTTAAGTAATAAGTCTCTGGTTATGAATGGGAGTGTTGTCCTGAGGTATGCAGGGAGATATTTGCTGCATGCCTTAGACTTGCAGTGAAACCTCATCTAATAACATTGTTCCTAGCACCTGCACACAAGAATATTCCAGGATTGGGTCCTGCAGGCAGTCAACATGATAAAGAGGATTAATTCCAGTAAATGAACATACACATAAGGACTAAGATCTTTGGTAGTTATGTACTGCTTGTGTGTGCATAAACAGTTTATAATGATTTTGTCTCCTAGATTTTCTTTTCAGTGTTTCAAACTACTACAGTGTTGGGAAAACTATTTGTGTGTTCCAGCCTTAGTGCTTAAAACAGGTGAAGTCCTCAGAGAACTAACGCTGCAGAGTCTGTAGAGTGTGCATTTCTCTTTTTTTGTTTTGTTTTGTTTAAGACAGAATATTTGAA
Organism: Hypocryptadius cinnamomeus; assembly: GCA_013400635.1. Classification (NCBI taxonomy): domain Eukaryota; kingdom Metazoa; phylum Chordata; class Aves; order Passeriformes; family Zosteropidae; genus Hypocryptadius; species Hypocryptadius cinnamomeus. The sequence goes on along the minus strand of VYZP01062082.1, from coordinate 51,733 downwards.
GTAATTATCAAAGCTGCTCTTTTTCTTCACTTTGGTAAGAAGGTCTTGATGTTTTAGTGAGCCTTGAGTTGTGACAAAGAGGCAAACCCCAAATTGTACGTTACTCTTTAAAGGATTTAAAAGCAAAAGTCTGGGAAGAGCCACCCCATCTAATCCCATGGGGAAAAAACCCCAAAACCCAAAAAACCACAAAAATACAAAAAACCAAAAACAAACAAACAAGAAAAAAAAACCCCAAAACCAAAACAAACAAAAAAAACCAACTAAAAAAGGAACCAAAAAACCCCATGCACACAGACACAAAAAAAAACCCATAAAAAAAAAAAAACCAAAGCAAAAAACCCCAAAACAAAACAAAAAACCCCACCAAAAAACCCCAAAAAGCCAAAGCAACGTTTTTCCCCGCTCCTTCAGCAAACCGAAGCACCAGCTGTCCGCCGGCCCGGCCCGCGTTCGGGGGTACCGAAGGTGGGATGCAGGAGGTGCCGCTCCTGCGCTCCCGGGCAGGGCGGTGCGGCCGGGCGCGGTGGGACGGAGCGGAGCACAGCGGGCAGGCTCTGCTCCAGGCCTTTCCCGGCCTTGCCCAGCCTTTCCCGGCCCTTCCCTGCCCTCGTCCCCCGGCGGGTCCCGGCCGGACTCGGGCAGAGCTCCCCGGTCCCTCCTCCCACCCGGCGGGGGTCGGGTTTTCTCCCCTTTCGCTCGTCCTTTTCCTCAGCGCACGGGCGGCTTGAAAATCGGAAATGATCTTAATTAAAGGTTTTCTGTGCAGAAACAAGCGGGCCCTTTTTGTGCGCCAGGCGAAGGCAGCAGACCTTATCACAAAAGACAAAAGCAAATATTTATCAGGCAACAAAAGATGTCCACGGTTGCTTGCAGCGGGGGAGATTTTCTCTCTCTCTCTCGGTGAAGATGTTTAACAGCATAAGATGTTTATCGGGACTCCTTGTTGAAATTCTTTGTTTCCCTGCAAGGTCTACAAATGAAACTGTTTTCCTTTCTGTGAAGCACATAATGAAGCCCATGAGTTAAAGTGCAGAGAATGCAAACACCTGCTTGTCCCTCTGTTGACTTTGCGTTTCAAGAAGGTCTTTTCTGTTCCACATGATAATGGTTTGGGGGCTTGGTTTTGTTTGATTTTTTGTTTATCCTGTGTGGAGATAAATGGTCATCTTGCCTGCCTTTACTTTCTGTCACTCCTGATGCAGTGCCTGTCTCTGTTAAAGGAATACCACCTTGTTAAAGTATTCCTTCTTCAGAATCCTATGTGTCATCGAGTGAATAAGCTGTTGCATTTTACTGTTTTCCCTGTCTTGGTTTATTTTTGTATGGGTTTTTTTTGTTTTGGTTTTTTTTTTTTTTTAATCTTAATGCTCTGTTTGATGAGCTGCTTGTCTTAAAACTACATTTTCATCCATGAATGAAGAGGAGGAAACATTAGAATCCATGTAACCCCTTCCAGTACTTTTGCCTGTTCCCCTTAACTATTTCATACATGGAAAAAAGATCTTTCAGATGTACTTGGATGCTGATTATCCAGTGGTTTCATACAAATGTATCCCTAATGCAATATGAGTTTTAGGTAGTATTTGAAATGTGCAAACACTTTTATGAGTATTCATCCCCAACAATTGGGTTATCAGTTAACTATAAAATCTGTCATAAGAATTTAAACTTTTATAATATAAACCCCCACGCTCTCCAGCTTGTGAAGACACTACTTGTGATTAAATTTATTCACATGGCAAATGTTCAGTCTCATAATAAGCACTGTAAGTTGGTGTTATTGCACAGATTTCTGGTACTGGACAGCATAATTCAAAGTAATGCCTGCAATCAGTATTTGGTGGTTTTTTTTAATAGTTCACAGGATTTGAGGAATACTTTAAAACACTTTTCCACAGCAATTTAGAAAAGAGCTTTACAGTGGCATAGACTTTTAAGTACAATGCTGTAAAGTAAAAGTACTGCATTGTAACAGAAGTGCTATACCCAGACAGGGCTTGCCTGCTGTTTTAATATATCTCATAGATATTGGGGGCAGGGGAGATTACTATACTTGTAGATAGTCCTATTTGTCTGGGAAAATATATTCTAAGTGGGACTCCTGGGGGCAAGCACTTGTGGAATTTAAACCTTTTTATTTCGTATACATCATTACATTTTAAATTAATAATGCAAAATAAAGCTTTATATTGGGAAACAGATTGAAGTATTGTTCATTAATAATGACAATAATATTTTTTCTCAAACTTCCCAGAAGCTTCACAGAACTGCCAGTTTTAGAAGAACAATTCCTAGGTGTGTTTGTAAATTATTTACCTTTATATAAGCCTTAAACGAGTAAGTTTTAATGAAACGAAATTATTTTAGTTCTAATTTGACAGAATAGTTCTTAGATTAGGATGCTCTATGATTCTTTATTCTCATATGTCTATTTCAATTCTGATTACAGAGCTTGCATTCTATTTTTCTTTTGTTACTGAGTCCAGAGAGTTTAATACTCTTTTCTTAAAGTTTTATTGGGAACCAGTAAAATAAACAGTCTCAGGATTTTCTTAAAATAGGTGAAAATTTTTTTATTGTTGTTTTTTCTTTCTCAGTTCCGAGTTTTCTCGTTACCAGAGATAGAGCATGTTCTATGATAATTTTCAAAATTTCTCTCTTATACTAAGACTTTTTTATTTCTGATAATACTAGAATGTGTGCCTGGAAGCTAAAAAATAAATAGAATATGTAGTGCTGTGATTTTTTCCATTTCATCAAATAAAATGATTATCTAGGCTACCTTGGATTGAACTACTATCATTTTCTCAGGCTCTTTGGCAAGTCACAAGTACTTCAATAGAGAGAGATTTAGTCTTCAGAAACAGAGTATATTCTGTAGACATATATTCTGTAAAATATTAAATGCCATATACTTTTGGACTGCTTTTGCCCTCAAGATAAGTTTTCCTCTTAAAAAAAAAAAAGAAACAGACTGCTCCAACTTTCTTTTCTAACAGCACATGTATTATTTGAGGATTTTATTGTTTTGAGTTTTATAAATGCTGTAGTGAATTGGTTTTTTTTGCAGAAGCAGTAAAGTAGAAAGAAGGAGGGGGGAAAAAAGCATAATGCCCAACTTGATAGAAAAAACTCATCTTTTAAGATAACTTACCTTCTTGCTTACTTCTGTCTGATACCATACCCTATGTATAAAAGATTTGTAATGGTTAAGATGGCCAACAACTCAGAAATAATAAAACCCATACTGCTGTGGAAATAAATTCACTCCAATATTTGGAAGCCATTTGTACAAGTGTAGTGCATTGTTGCTGGTTATAGCAATGCTGGCTATTCTGTAAGATGGTTGGTGGTAAAAAACCAAATTTTAAATTTATTTTCCAATGCAACTAAAGTATTTAGACATGAAAGGGAAGGGTATTAAAATACAAGTATTTTTGGTACAGTTTTGTACAGATGGGACTGTAATTGGTGACATGGGAATAGTATATATACTGAAATATTTGAAATGCTAATACATTTTTTGCTTCAGTTTTCCAACTGCCAGCTGTAATTATGGATCTCATTTAACAGATGCTAACACAGGGAGTAACTTCACTCCTGGAGTAGTTCCACTGAGACATGGAAGTAAAGTTAATGCTCAGGTGCTTCAGCAAAGGTGTAGGTACAGTTCCAGGAATTTGTTCAATGCTACTATTAAAGACTGTCTGGTGCCTAGGTTATAAACCATTTGCATTTTGAATCTATTTAATTGTACATAAACTAAGTTATGCACTGATATTCTTTATCAAGATTAATGGAGGCCTTTAAATTTAAATTTATAACTGTTTGCAATCCTTAAAATTTCATTATTTGTTGACAGAGGTGAATGAATCTAAAGTGCATTTAGATCCACAACGCTCTCATAAAATTTGAGAGATGGATGTGAAATGGTTTATGAACTATTTCAATTAGTTTTATACTATTTTCCAGTGGGATGTATTATATACAAAGAAGTGTTCTAATAGCAGTAATAGTGTGTCTAAATTTCCTCAAGTCTTCTTTTTGAATTTTCAAGAACATCTGAATAAAGCATCTGTGTAAATGAAGTTCTATACAAGCAGGGGTTCTATTGGCAGAATAAACTGAAATAAAAACTTAGGGCTTTTGTCAGTGTCTTCCCTCGGTGAAAATGATAGAAACACATTAAAAAGACAACCTGTTTTATTCTATTTACTGTTAAAATATAAAATCAGCTTAATACACAAAATAAATTTCATTGTTTGTTTGTTGTGGTTTTTTTCCCTTATAAATATTTAAACATATGCATATTTTATAGTTCCATTTTTATTTACTGGAAGAACTATATTTCTTTTCAGTGGGAAACCCTATATTCTTCAATCCAGTTTAGAAATTTAATTTTGAACTTTCAGGTCCAATTAAATGTCTTTGTAATTGTAAAATTAAAAATCATTAATATCCTGAATGACTTCAGTCCCATGGGGCTTTTTAACAAGGGTTTTGTAGGAATGGATCCAAAAATATTCTGTATAATATTAATAGAAGTTACTTTAAATTCTCTGTTGTGCAACAGGAAATATGTTCTTTTTCTAACACTTTCTGTCTGTTGAACAATTCTTCAAGAATTTGTAATAATGATACAATTTTGTAAATTCTGGGACAGGGTATTATTTTTTCCTTCAGTATAAGGACAGAAAATCCTTACAGGACAAAGAAGCAAAACCCCTGAAGCAATGCACTACACAGTAGAACAAATTCTCCTCAATTCCTGAAAAGGAACTAAGCTTATCTTTTGGTGCTGTGGGTTTTTTTTGGTATTATTATTATTAGTAGTAGTAGTATCCAAAGTGATTTTAAAGTGCTTTAAAGGTTAATAAGAAAACAGAAAGCACATTTTGAAGCTAATTCTGGATGCTTCAAAACAAAGGAAAGAACAGCCTAGTTCTGTGCTTCCTTTTGAAACTTAAACTTGAACAAAAGTGTTTTTGCATTTGTTCAGATGTCCTTTTTCTTGCTTTGAAAGGACTGTAATTGAGTAGGGATTTGTTTTGATAAAAACTAATAGAGATATAATTATAAAAGGGTGAGTAGAGATTACAAAAGATTGTGTTGTTTCTGGTTTTCTAAGTTATTCAGTCGTAATTTTTTAATGTTTTTGCTCTCCTTATTCCAATGCAAAAAAAAAAAGAAAAAATAGAGGGTGTGAGTGATGCAGTACTTAGATGGTTAAGGTGAATTTTTAGGCTGAATGCAAAAGCAATAAAAAGTATAACAGGAAACTTCATATTGTTTCACATTAATGTGCAGGGCTAGACCATAAGTACAGGAAAGATAACAGAGTGGTAAGTAATTTGCTGCCTGGGCTAAGGTGGCTTTTTTGAAAGACACAACATACTCTCTTTTCAGGCATCAATAAGGACTAAGTAAAAAAAAAAAAAAAAATTGCTTTGTCAACCAATTTATTACAATTTATTTGCCTTATTTTTTCATGTGTTTTCCAAGATAGTTTCCTGTGCAAATTCAGAGATGGAACTGAGGTGGCTAATCACATAGTTTTATGGAAGATACCGCCCCCCCCCCCCCCCCCCCCCCCC
>VYZP01062082.1:296-46121 GCA_013400635.1 Hypocryptadius cinnamomeus | reverse complement strand
CCCAAATTTTTCAGCCCTCTGTCCCTTCCATTTCTTACTATTGCAAGTTCTTATTTTGACACTTAGTTGTTAGAGCCAAACAAACACAGGAGACATCTTCATCTCACCACTGTGCTTTGCTTTATGCAGTCATGTTTGTTTTCTTGATGTGTGAGGGGAAGGTGGCAGCAGTTTGATCAAGTCAGTGTTTGATGGGCTCTGGGAGGTTTCTGCCTTTCACTAATTCCTTGAAGAGAAGGACCAATGCCATTCCTGCAGCATCTGGGTACAAAAGGCAGGAGAATATTCACCTCTTGGGGAGAATTTCAAACCAGTGGTGACCTATTCAGGCCAGAAGGGAAGAGACTCTCTGTGTGGAGCTCTGGAAGGACCTTAAACCTCCAGGAGAGCGAGTGGATGGTTTTGGTGAATAGACAGGAAGCCAGGGCAGGAGAAGTTCCAAGGTGTTTGCCTAGCTGTGAGGAGGACTTTGGTTTTAATGGTGGGAATGGAACAACAAAAGAGGAAGGATTCAGGCATTTGTTTTCTCTGTGGCCTGAGTAGTACAAGAAACGTGTTTCTGTTTTGTATGCAACATCAGGAACAGAATAAATGTGTTTGGCTTAAGGATGTCACAAGTAGCTCTGTTGTAGTGAAAGATGTTTGTTAAAAACTGCATGTTGTGGGTAAAATTATTTTGGATTGATTTGTTTTCAAATTGGTTTAGCCATTCAGATTCAATTTTATCTGTGACATTGAGGGGTTTCTACACAACTCTTTCCTGAATAACACTATGGAGTTTTTGGCATTATACCCAAATTAACAGCATGCTGCATCATTAAAAAATAAAAGCGCTGCAATTTTTTCTTGGCGTAGATTTCTGCAAAGCAATAAAAGGCTCCTTATGTTGATTAAAAATATTGTAAAGTGTTTACTTTGCTCTATAAACTTGGAGCATTTCATGTTTGGATATATTGTGTGTGGCCTCTTAAGACCTTTTCCATTGTTCTACTTGTATCTTGTTCGATGAGAGTTTCAGGTCTCATGCAAGAGAGATTTTTGAAGGACAAAACCAGTGTGCCCTGCAAGAAAAGTGCCTTTTTTATAGTTCTAATGCTTATACAGAGAAATCTCCAAGCTTCATGCAGTTTAGGTGTTTCCACTTCTCAAAATTATTAATTGAAGAATCCCATGTAACTTCCCAGTGAGGTCTGTGCACACCCAACCTCTTCCTGCATAATCCCAAATGACCACAAAACTTTCCCAACCAGAAACTTCAGGTCCTATGAGTTGTAAAATGGTTTACAACTGGCTAAAATCTTCTCAGCAGTATTGATAAAAATACCTTTTGCTGGCTCAGTAATAAAGGAAAAGGCAAGGATGAGCTATCCCTGCCTTGTGCCGGAGAGGAGCTGGCCCTGGACTTGTTCTGTGGGGCAGTGCAGGGAGTTCTTTTCTCAAGTATTACACTTTAGCTACTCACTGGAGCTGTCTGAAAGCCAAGCATTTATTTTTAAGAAATAGTTTTGTGCTGTTTAATTTTGTTTTTTTCATTTCATTGCAACAGAAGCAAGGTTTTCATGCCTTTTGGCGTAGCACATGGATAAAGGGTGTACCATATGGGAATAGGAGAAGCCATCATGGAATAGCTGGTGGACCAGAATCCCATCGTGTTCATGCTACCTGCTGTGCATGACCAGGGCAGGGATTTAGATCTGAATACACGAGCTCTGTTTTGTGTTCTGAAAATGAAGAAGTTGTACTTTATAAAATATGTTCTTAAGAAATGCTCATATTTTTATTTATTTAACTATATTTTTTTACTGGTTCATTGTTGGTAGCATTCAGTGGGTGGCTTTTATGCTGTATCCTACTCCTATGCAGGATTGTTTTCAAGATATCTTTCATGTTGAATAACACACAATTTCAGACAGAATTGACATTTATGAAAAATAGAAATATGAGTGCTAATGTTCTTAATTTGAAATTCTGGAGGCAGTTAGTAAGAAAGTTTAATCAGCCATTAAATAATCAATAGTTACTAGTTCACAGAAGGTTTATCAAAATTTTAATTTATTTGGTTCAAGGATATTGGAAAATATAATTTTCAACAGCCTTAAGAAGTCTCACTCCCATTGAATTTAAAAGCAATTTGAACATTTTATTACCTCAGGCTTCCTTAATAATTCCAGCACATATGAGTTGCATCTGTTGTTTTTACCATTGAAAGCAATGAATTGTGTATTCTAAATTTCTAGTTCTTAGAAATACATGGATCTTGATAACAAGAAATTTAACATTCTCAGGTAAACTTTGAATTCTTAGAAAAATTTGTAGAGGGACTTTTGAATATTGCATAATGAGTAAATTCAGTTTAATTTTTCTTCTTGCTTGTCTTTAAGATCCATCTAATTCTGTGAAAAAGACCATTTTCTTTTTTGTTAGTTGCATAATTTGGATAATAAAACTTCTTTTACTGGGATAGATTTGTGATGTGAAGACTCTACTGAAAAATATTTTTTTTCTCTTCATATTGCCAAGCGAAAAAGTAATTGCCATCTTTGTCTCTCTCTAGATATCTAAATTTATCTTTGGACTGTTATCTTTAATTACTCTGAAAATATTCAGACTAACTTAATAGTCAGTCACTATTTTTATTTTATCTCATAATATTGAGTTAATCAGTCTAAATTTTCTGGGAAAAATATTTTCAGTGAATAAAATTTTCTGAGTATATTTGTTACCTTCACTTTTGTTATCGTATGACCAATAATTCAGCCACCTTTCTCAACTTGACTCTTATGGCTTCTAGCTTATCCATAGTCTTCCTTCACTTCAGAAGCAGTTTATAGGGATGCATGTAAAGCATGCCTGCAGAAAAAATAGTATATTATTGTGCTTCACATTTTGGAGCACATTAACTGGTTTCATTTCAGATGAAACAAATATGGGAGATTTGCTGCAGCCAGGCATTCCAACAACAGAGGTAAACTAGAGTGGAAATGTTCATTGCATGGGCATCAGGTCCTCAGTACCAAGATGTAGCCAGAATCACCCTGTAGCTTGGCAGGTGGAGCATTTATTTGAAAAGGGGCTTGTGTGTATTGACCTCTTCATGCACAGAAAAGGGATGGCTTAACCATCATACTCTCTGAGCAACTGGTCAAAAAGTCTATTGCTGTATTTAAAATAAGAAAAAAAGGGTTTGGAGGAACGAGCCAACAGCATTGCCCTTCTCCTTCCATGGTTAGCATGACTTATAAAGTAGAAATGGTAAGGTGTAAGGAAACACTGCTGAAATCTGGCCCCTCTACATCATCTCCTGAGAATGTAGAGATTTCTCATCTCCTGAGAAAAGGTGCCCTCCTACAGTTCTGAGCTAAATGTATGAGAGGTAAGATTAAGTCATATCCTTGGTATTCCCTATTGCCCAGCTGAAAACCGATCTGATAAACATGCTGAGGACTTTCATACTGTCTTCCCTCCCTCCCTTCCTTCCAATCTCCCTCTCTTCCTTCCCCGCTCTGTCCCATGCAGCCTTTACTTCTGATGGAGTATTGCTGAAGGACAGAAGGGAGGAATCCTTGCCCTTTTCCCTGGGCTGAGAGAAGCTATTCCATCCCTGGCTGTGGGATATACTGCAACATCCCAGCTCCAGCCTGCTTGGCCTCCTGGGAATCCAACTGGCAGGTGAGGTGGCTCAGCCTGCTGTGCCATCCTGAGATTTCAGGATGTTCGCGCTTGGTCGCTCCTACGGAACGAGTGGGAGGTGAGTTGAGGGTCAAACTCCAGATTTAGAAATGCACAGTCCTAGTCAGGAAACAGCCTTTGTCTCTATAGAGTGTAAAGTCTCCTGAGCAATGGTAAAATAGGAACAGCCATTATTACCAGGCACTAGGATCTGTGGGGAGGGCAGTTTTCTCCCATCAGGAGATGGGAAGTATTTGACATGGATAGAGAACAACTGTTCCAGGCTGTGAATGTGCTGTGGTAAACCAGAAGTTCTATCACCAGATTCTATCATGTAGAAACCCTTAAAAAATTCCTAAGTGTCCTTCCATCTGCTCTGCTCTGCAGTTCAAACTAAAACATGCTGCAGAACTCTATCCATCTTGTCAGGAGTTGGAATTTTAAAAGCAAGATGTAGTAATATAAGAATTATTTGTCTCGAGAAACATTTCATTTTGATGATTAGATAACAGTAGAATAATAGAGACCTTTCAAAGCATTTATGCAAAGAGGCTTATTATTAAGCCCCAAATATAGTCTAAATTCAAAAGGCAAGATGAGGGTGCTTTAATTTCTCCTGTTTGTACTGTGGTTTGTGTATCACAAGATGACAGCTGTAGCTCAGAGGACAGACGTGCTCCTGGCAAGTGATGGGTGTTTGTGAGCAGGAACTTCCTGGGAGATATTGACCGGGTCACGGGCAGCTGCTCGGAAATTTGTTAAGTAATCTATCTAATATGTCCAAGGAGTAGCACATCCGAATCAATCCATCCAAATGCCTCAGGAATATCAATAAAGAGATAATAAATCTGATAATTCTCTGTGATTTGCTCTGGTGTGAAGCTACCGGGGAAGCCTTGTACAGTATGAAGATTAATTCTAGTACACATTTGTTAGGGTGACAAATGCTCCATGCCAGAACTGTGGCTGGTGAAAAATTCATTTCAAATTAATTCCAAACTTTATTTTCTGCAATAATCTGCTGTCATAAAAGTGAATGGCAACAAATGCCAATTGTTGAGGATGTTTTCTAAAGGAAACTGGACCCCAGGTTTACAGAATGAGTTTTCCAGCTTTTTTTTTTCTTTTGTGGATCTCCCACTTAATTTCTGTTCAGCAAAATACCATTGATTTCTTTGCTGTTGTTCTAAATTTTAAGCCATAATAAAGATAACAATAAACCATTAGCTGTAACATAATAAATACAATGCCTAAAGAGATAATATATATATTTAGATAGTTAATACCCTATCCCAATTAGGTACGTTAGTTCTAAATCCTTTGTGAGAAGGAAAAAAAAAAAATGTCCTGTCAGGGACATTCCTGAAGTCAATATTTTTTTGTTTCCTTTGACTGTCATAGGTATAAAATCAAATATATAGTCAAGAAATTATGTTACATGTATTATAGACTAATTATATTAATCTATAATGTATTTACCATTTTTTCCATTTGTCAGACATTTTTAGCAAAGAATCCCAAAGAATCATTCTGACTTAATGATGTGAGAGAAGTGACATTTCTCAGCGCAAACTGGCACTCTTGGAATTTTTTTTAATGTTTGAAAAATTCAGAATTCTGTTTGTGATCTTCATTCTAAAAATTATCAAAATTACCTGCATCTTTTCAAATTAACTCCAGATTCTTTGAAGATCAAGACTAGTACTTTAGCTATCTATGTCTTGGTCAGTGAAAGAAATTTGTATTTGTTTTAAAAATAAAGAAGAGAAAGTAAGAGTTAAATTTTCAGTTCACAAAAATAAAAGGTGAGCAACTATTAATTCAAACAAAATGCTATTTTCACTATTTGAGTCTGGTAAATTTGCCATTTGGACTGTAGAATCTTTAAAACTTTATAGATTTTTTTTTTTCTATATTCCTAAATTTTTTTCTGGACAAAAGTCTGACTGTGCCTTAAAATCAAACAGAATACTCTTTGTCCCCTTTGTTCATACCACCATCCTATCACAGTATCTGCCTTTTGTAAATCTAGATAAGGAAGAATTTATGTTGAAAGCAAAGTAGATGATGGAATGCAAACATCCCTCTCACCTCTATCAGTGAAGTCTTGTTCCTCAGAAACACAGGCTCTGCTGATGCCACTTCCTAGGCTCTTTCACACTGACTTTTGGAAAAGAACAGGAGCCCTACAATGCCTGTTCAGCCAGTGCTGGCTGTTCAGCACTGCACCAAATGTATTTTTTCAGAATATCCATTTTTCCCCATTTTATATGCAATTTTGTAGGCAGACCTGTGATCTTTCTTTTCTGCACATGTTGGAAAAAGCACAGCCTCTGTCCCTCAGGTGCAGGTGAGAAGATGAAGCCCAGAGAACCTGGTATTGAGGGCTCACCTCCAAGAGAACAACTAATACAGGACAGGGTCACAAGATGGTTTGAAGTCAGACTGTGGTTGGGAGCAGAACCTTACTGCATCTTTCTTTTAGCAGATGGTTCAAACCATAGAATTCTTAGGCGAAGCATAGAAGATTTTACTTAAATTTTATTTTAGTGTGGAAGGCAGCAGGCCATGGATATTTCATGGCAGTTTGTTCCTATCACACTTACCTTAAATGAGAGGTTCTCCTCATTCCCTGTCCAAGGGAAGAACTGTAATAGCATTTAGCATTTAATGTCTCAGCATCATAAAATTTTATTTTGGTTTTTCTCCTCCTATTGGTTGTCTCTCAGAGAATTTGGTTTTGTTTTGCTTTAGGAACAAAAATTTTGATTCCCCTTGTAGCTTTTCTTCTGACATCCTACAAGATATTGATTTCAGAGGAGTGTTTTGCAGCCCCTTATGAAAGACTTACACTTTATAATTTTGAACATAACTTTTAGCTTCTTATTCTATGGACTTTGATCCATCTTCATAATTTATATATTGAAAGCTACATTTGCTCAGCTATGAAGTAGAGAATGCTGGTGGTGGACCTCATTTCAGCATATTCAAAGTGGATTTGACCAAAGTTGCTCAACACAGATGAATTTGTATCAAGTATTCTTCGTAAGTGCTTTTCCCCCAAAAGATCTGATTTGTTTTAGGGCAGAAGTACATGTTTCAGGTTATTTTATGCTTTTTATTAAGATTGACTTTCACTGTGAATGTGAATTGGGACATCAGGTTATGCAAACTGGTAATGAAGGAGAATGTCCTACTGTGCTACGAGTTTTATATTGAATGGCTACCACTTGAGGGACTGAAATTTCCATTCAGTCCTTAAGCCACATAGCAAAAATGACATCAGTGACTGATGGCATTAAAATATGTATTTCAAAGGCTAGAAATGTTATGCAAAAAGTAGTTGAAACCCAAGAATTTTACTTGTGCATGGGTTTGTGTGTGGAGATATCTGTGTATGCTAATAAAGAAAACTAGCTAGAAGCATGTCAGGCTTGTTTTCATGTTTGGATCTCATCTTCAGTGTGTCCATGTCTGATGGTTTGAACCATGGGTCTCTTGTGGTTTAGTCTTGCATCCATGTAAGCAGATACCCAGACATGACAAACACATTGGGACCAGTGTTATTTAATATCTTCATTAATGAAAAAGACAAAGGGGTTGAGTGCTCCCACAGCAGGTTTTGCAGATGGCCAATCTGAGGGGTGTGGGTGACACCCCTGAAGGATGGGATGCCATCCAGAGGGACCTGGACAAGCTCAAGAGGTGGCCCATGGGAATCTCATGAGGTTTAACAGACCAAGTCCAAGGTGCTGCACCTGGGTCAGGACAAGCCCAGCACCAATCCAGGCTGGGGATGAACAGATCCAGAGCAGCCCTGGGGAGGATTTGGGGGTGCTGGTGGGTGAGAGGCTGGACATGCCCTGGCCATTGAGAGCCCAGAACCCCCCGTGTGCTGGGCTCATCCAGAGCCCCGTGGGCAGCAGGGCAGGGAGGGGATTCTGCCCCTCTGCCCCGCTCTGCTGAGACCCCACCTGCAGGGCTGATCCAGCTCTGGGGTCCCAGCACAGCAAGGACAGGGACCTGCTGGAGCCAGGCCAGAGGAGGCACCAAGGTGATCAGAGGGATGGAGCAGCTCTGCTGGGAGGAAAGGCTGAGAGAATTGGGACTGTTCAGCCTGGAAAAGAGAAGGCTTTGGGGTGAGCTAATTGTGGCCTTACAGTACCTGAAAGAAGCCCACAGGAAAGATGGAGAGAGACTCTTTACAGGGGTCTGGAGTGACAGGACAAGGGGGAATGCCTCCAAACTGACAGAGAACATTTTTAAATTAGAGGTTAGGAAAGAATTCTTTACTGTGAGGGTGGTGAGGCACTGGCACAGGTTTCTCAGAGAGGTTGTGGCTGCCCCACCCCTGGAAGTGTTCAAGGCCAGGGGCTCTGAGCAACCTGGTCTAGGGGAAGGTGTCCTTGCCTGTGACAGGGGGTTGGAATGAGATGATCTTTAAGGTCCTTTTCCAAACCGTGCCATTCTCTGATTCTATGATAATTTAACATTTGAGATTAATGAAAGGGATTTATATTATATTAGGATCTTTTGCTTTGTATTTGTGCATACCTAAAATATGTATTACTTTCAACTGAAAAAGAAATTTATCTTGTAGAAATAGTTATTTAATCTCAGATGGATCAATTATAAGGAAGAATATTTTATTTCTAGTCTGCCAGTAGGCACCTGTTTCACAACCATCATAGAACAGATTATTGAAAAATATTTATTTTCTCTCTTCAATCATGGAAAGAACTTCAAACTCAAAAAGACACTTTGGTGCAACATATTTTTGCCTTGTCTTAAAATGATATAATTTAACTGTGGTCTGCATACCTTTAATTAAAACAGGGTGCTACTGGGGTTCTGCTACTCCAGACAAAGAGGATGAGAGAGATATAAAGCATTTTGTACTTAATATTATAAAGTATTACATTGGTCTATTGTAAACTTGATTGTCACACTACTGAAGTTATGCATGTTTACAAACTACCTTGAATTTGGTTCAAAACCTTTTGAAAAGAGAATACCTGAAGATAATGTTTATACATTTTTTATATTTTTTTAAATTGGCTTTTTCTTTCATGTGGTCTCAGCTTGCACTAAAATAATCAGCTTCTCCCTATCCAGTTTCCCTTTCTCTGTGCGTTCATATTGATTGTATACAAGTCTGTGTGGATTTAGGAGCAGTTTCCACTTCAGTTAATGCATTACCAGAAAAAATAATGAAATTCCAGTTATATGATCATCAATTCGATCAACATAGATCTCTGTACTTCAATTTTGTCAAGTTCTACAATGCTTATCTTCACACTTCTACAATTAGGTGGTGGTGTCACCATCCCTTGAGGTGTTCAAGATGCAGCTGGATGTGGCACTCAGTGCTGTGGTCTAGTTTAAAAAAGTGGTGATTAATTTTCCATCATAAATGGTCATAAATGGTTCTGTGGGATATTTTGAAATTGTTATCATGGTAGTCAACATTCTGTTGTATACTGGATACTTGGTAAATACATGAAAGCTTACAAATTTTTCCTTGTCTTTACTTCTAACCTATTATAAACTTGCTACTTCTAAATTGTGAAAATCAGTTTTTCAAAGAAAGGCACTTTATTATATTTTTAAATAAAATCCATAAAAACATGGCTTGATCTCTAGAAGTCAAGTTGAATTTGCCAGCTTGAGGAGGGGAGAAGTTTTTTGTTTGCTTCTCCATTTGTGTATTTTGTTTTTCTAATTATTTTTTCTTCTTTGTGAAACATTGAACTTAACAAGCGTGACTTGAATTAAAATAATATTGGAATTATACAGTGCAGTGTTTTTACAGAGTCTTTGTTTCTGAAAGAACTGTGATTTGATTTTATTTTACAGGACTAGAAAGAAACATTTTCCATAGATGTCAGCTTCTGTCTGCTGTGATGCTCCACTCTGAGTGATGCCACGTTCAGCACCGAGTAGTACTGGCAAAGGAGAGCAGCTTCTCAGAATGAGGTAGGTTTCATTCTCTTCCACAAGGCCTGATGAAGTTCTTCACAGTCACTTTTCTGTTTAATATAAGTGAAGTCAGACAGGTATTCCAAGTCTGACTTCACCTTGACTTGTCATTGGATTTGGTGGCTTCCTCTGTGTTGGTGTTTACCCAACAGAGTAATTAACGAGTCCAGGTGTTGTAGTGGGCTGCAACGTTCTGTGGGTTTTCATTCATGTCACAGATTTGTTCCAGAGCATTCTTGGGCTGTTGTGACTGTTAGCTGTGACTGCAGGTGCACTCTGTAATCCCCATGCACCTGTCATCAGAAAGAGCATATTTGAATTAACCTTCTCCAGGCAAGGTTATTTCCTAACAGAATGGTTTCAGGAGAGTGATTTGAGGAAGGTTTGCATGTTGTTATTATTATTATTAGGCATAATCTCTGGTCAAAGTGCAGTGCAATGAATAGGTACTGCCTAAAGGCCTTGGTTCTCTTTGACTATTTTCTCACTGGTGGTAAAAGACATATTGAGGTGAGAGTTTGTTACTTAAACATGGGACTGGTAAATATGACACAAAACACGCAATAGACCCACAGCCATCTGGAATGGCAGCTGAGCCCTTGGCAGGATTCTGTAGGGTATGCAAAATGCATGAGTTGCCTCTGCTTAGCAGTCCTATCCTATATGTTAGATTTCTCTTTCAGGAAACTGTAAAAACTGGTTCAGTTTGGATTGTGATAGATTGTAATCCCAGATTCAGAGGTGATGTAGGAAATGAGGGGCACCAGGAGACCTGCAAGGAAAGGAGGGTTGAAACAAAGCAAGTAAAGCAACAACTAGGAAGGTGTTGGACAGTAAGGGTGGGGCTTAATTTGTCTTATTTTCCATTGATTGCCTTTCCTACTTATACTCTTCATGAACTAGCAACTTTCAAGTGAGTGACATCTTTTCTGAGTTATTCTGTCGAGCATTATTTCACAAAAAGAAATGTTTTAATTGCTCTGTTCTGTACTGCATCCCCTCATTGTGTACCAAGTGTAAGGGAAAATATTACGGTCGGTATCTGACATGTGGAACTAATTTGCCTCTGTTGGAGTTCAGGGAGAGGTCTTGGCTATAACAGTGGATGAAAACACCAGGAATTATAGGCACCTCACCTCATGATGCTTCATTTGTAGTTTACACTTGTGATGATATACTATGGATAAAATATGGGGACCATATCCTCGCCCCATTGAAATCAGTAGGAGTTTTTCTCTTAATTTCAACTAGGCCATGACCCTGGAAATCTCTACTGGCTTCTGGTGAAGGATTTGTTCTATTCCTGCCCCTAACTAGACCTGCTCTGAGGACTTAGTTTTTAATATTGCTACCAAATCTGCTTCTTAGGTAGTAATTCTCTCTTATTGAAGTTTATTTTTTCTTGATTCGGTATGTCCTATGCTTGAAGGAAACATGTTTCTGTACCTATATTTTTCTGTCCTTAAATATGACCGTACCATTATGGATAATTATAGACTGAATCTCAGGAAATAGTATCTGATGAAAAGATAACGGACTTCGGAACAATTTACCAAGGGATAGGGTGGCAATCCTACAGGTAAGGTATTATTATGTAAGAACTGCAGGAAACAAGGCTTAACTCTGAGAGGAAGACTAGATCACTTAATAGCTCTTTAATATCTTCAGTTTCTATGACTGCAAATTCTTTCATGAGCATATGGTGGATTTTCCCCTTACTAACAGTTTGGATTTGATAAGTTTAGCTTTGTCCATGGATGGAAACATGTACTTTAGTATTATTCTTGCTTTAGTAATAGGTTCTTCCACACTCTCACATCTGGAGCATGTGCTGCCCAGAGGTTATTCATAACTTAAAAATCCTTTGACTAAAGGGCACCAGAATTCTTATTTTCTACACAATATTTCTTTTTCTATCAGCTGATCAGTGGAGCTCTTTGCTCTAATATATTCCACTTATTGTATAGCACAGCCATTAGAGTATATTAAAATTATTTTCTGACATATGAGGATAAATTTTTGATTGCCAAAAAACATGAATGCTACACCAAAGCTATTTCTGACTTTGAGATATTTTTAATGCAATTATTAATTGTTTCTGAAAAAGGGACAGATATAAAATGCTGAGTGTTCTCTTATCTGTTATCTGGTTTATCTATTTCAATATCTCAGGTTCATCAGCTCCTGTTGGAAGTTTCATTCTATTGGTGTATCTTGTTTTAGGAGTTTTACAATGTTTGTCATTAGAAATCTCTCCCAGTTTGGGCTGGGTTTGAAGAAGTACACAGTTTATGCAGTGCGTCTGTCCATATGCATCTGTATGCTCTGTTGGGGGTTTGAAGCTGAGAGGTAGAGATCTTAAAAATGTTCTCTTTGGCATGTTCTGGCCCAAGTGTCCATATGAGCGTTCTGTTATGTTTTGTTACACAAAGTTATGCTGGGAAGGAAGGCCATGAAGATGTTAAGCCATTTTTTGCGTAGTCCTATGGTGCTAATTTACCATTTTCTGCTCCCTGCATTTTGCATCATTCCTTTAAAACTGTGTAAAAAACATCTTTTCCATCTTGAATTCCTTTGCCTTTACTCTCATAGGTAAGTATCCTGGCTCTGGCAAGTGCCTAAGATGGTTAGCATTGCAGAGGGGATAGGGGTAAAATAAATTCACCAGGGAAGAACCATGATGTCTGTCTACCATGGGTGTTGGTGCTTTTAGTTCCCTGTGCTCTTCTTGATGTTATTGTTTGTCACCTTCTGTGCTGAACTGTACTCTGTGAGAGATGTTTAGGGCAGTCATGTTGAGTACATGTATGTTATATAAGTAATAAACCAAAATATCGAGTCTTGCTTGTTCCTGTTGCTTTTGGATCAACTCACTGAATCAATATTAATATTTTGCTTTGTTAATTAACTTGCCAAAGCAAACCACTTATTCACCTGAAAGAGTACCCAGAAAACAAGACCCTAGTGTTGTTCTCTTCACAGTTGTTCCAGATGCTCAAGTATTTGAAGTATCCTGTAGGTATAGTCCTACACTAATTTGTAAAAAATTGTAGTATAAGTAAATTCATTTTTTAATACAAGATTTTGTAGTGATAAGAATGTTTGATGGAGGGAAAATGATTCACTGCAATTTGTAACTTGGAGAACACAATCCATTTGTCTCCTTTTTCTGTATAATACAAAGAGTTCATCTGTTGCACAATGTTCATTTTTAATTAAACATTTTATCATAGCACAGCCTTTTATTGACATTCCTCATAATAGAGCTGATAAGATCTTGACCTACTCTTCAATACAGCAATGTATAACTCAATACTCTGGCACACACTGTTCCCTTTGGAATTAAACCCACGCTTTTCTGATTTAATTTTAAAATTGTATGTACTTTTGGTCCCATTTATTTACTTTAACTATTTATACCCCTTTTGACTTATACATTTTGGATGCAACCATTTCTTGGGCTATCACTCCTGTTTGCTCCAGCTTTTACCTAGCTGGACCACTTTATTAAACTTTTTTCTCCTTTTTAATTTCTTTTTTAAATTTTGCAATAAGAGGCGATTTGTCACCTAATCTTGTTTTCTACTATACCTTTTATGTACAATTTTGATTAGGTGCACTAATTCACTCACTGTTGCCTTAATCATAGGTTTATAGAATTTCTGCTACCACAGAAGTTCCTTTAGCTACTTAATGAGAAGAGATTCCTGAAGATGTCCCCAAAGATGAACAAAGAAGCTGATCCCTGTCAGTAACCTTAACAAACCCTGTGATATAAAGCTTCCCAGGACCATGTGTTTAGCCATACTGATAAGCACCCCTGTAGCTTGACAGGATTTTGTCACCTCCAGAGGACCTGCACCAGGGGAGTGGGAACCAATCCCTTCAGTTGGTAGTGGCTGCTCTTCTGCTGACACAGAAGAGATCTGGAGGCAAGCTGGCCACAGAGCAGCATCCAGAGGGAATAAACCTAAAGTACATTTCCAGGGTTCGTCGTTTCCTGCATTGGGTTTTAGTATTCCTCTAAATGGGAAAGCCAGAATTCTCTAATATTTTGCTGCAGCAAATCACCCCTTCTGAGTTGAGCACCCACCATAATCACCTAGATTTCTGAGGACCATCAGGTGTTTCAAGACCCCATTTCTCATTAATCTCCACACCTCTTGCTATATCAGCTGTGTCAGATGATAATGACTCAACTGCCCCATGCTTCTCTTTCATACTTTGCAGTCAGTGTTGCTGTTCATCCTTCTCTTACTGCAGGCCTTCCACTGTTCACTATAAATGTATATTGATTTGGGCTGATAAATTTGAGGTAATTTAATACCCATTTGAAATTTTTTCATGTAATAAATTGCAGAAAATGCAGAACTGTCTTGCACTTGAGAAGAGCTTTAAAGAGGGGGGAATATTCAACTGCTGAGGATGTTTTCTTATACTGTGGCAGAATTTTTAATCTTTCTTGGTCAGCATAGGAGTTAAAAATCACACAGGGCCTATGACAGTAGGAATTTACCATGTGCCAAATGTGTATCTTTCAAAGTTAAAACTTCCAACCTCTTTGGTCTTCAAAAAGCTCCAGATATTCATGGATAAATAGGTATGTAATGAATTTAAATAAGTACTTACTAGACCTCTGAACTAAACCTAGATTTCTGATGGGGTTTTTTGGCATATTCTTTCTCCAAATCTACAAGAAAATATACTGCCATATTATTGGAAACATAGACTTGAGAGTGTATTGAGCTTTTTAAATTGTACTAAAAGGGAACAGTTTATGGAAAAGGAGGAAGTTCATGGCCTTCTACGCCCACCTGAGTTGCTGAGTTGTGAAAACACAATCGAGGTTGTATCTAGGACTCTGTCAGCACAGGTGCTTCTCTGTCTTGGTTGCCTCTGTCATCCAGGCTGGATTGATGAAGGCAAATCAGGGAAATGCCAGCAGAGTCACAGGACACTGTTGGCAGTGCAAACACAACTGAAACATTACAGGTACAGGGCATCACCATCCCCGAGAGAGGAGGGACAGTGACAACACAGAGAATGAAAAAGCAATCAAACTGTTTGCTGCATCTATTCCTGAAAGCTCACTTGTTTAAACCAGACCTAAGTCATATCAGCTGAAGCTTCCAGTTACATTAGAGATACTGGACATTGCCACTGAAATAAAGATACTGAATTTTGATCATGTGGGGGAGTAGAGAGGCTCAATTTATGCATATTCTGCATCTATCTTTTAGATGCATTGGTGCTTATGAACTTGTTTGCTCTCCCACCCTGGGCAGTCCTGCAGCTTACATGAAGAACAGGGAGAAGTAAAACTGGTATTTTGCTTTCTCACTTTGTTTTATTGGGTTTTCTTGGTTTATACCTCTGCAACTTCAGGCTGGGTCACAGTGCTGGAGCTCACAGAAGAAAATGTGCAAGCTAGGATGGTGACTGGCTGCTCCACAGATGCATTGGTATTGGATTTTAACAGTTTTTAACACAAGCAGTCTTCTAGGTATTTTCTAAAATTAATAAAATAATGTCCTAGGTATTAAATATACTTAAAACATGTTAGAAAGAAAAAAATCTGTTGTATGTGCTGGTGAACAGTTGTGTATATGTTCTCTTGTTTGTGGGAGACTAAAAAGCACATCATTTCCCACCATATTTTTACAGAAAGTAAAGTAAAATATTTATAGGTAAACAACCCCCCCAACATCTACTTCAAATGGCATCAATGTAAATTTTGATAAGTAATTTCAAATGTTCATTTTCATTAACAACATTTTAAATGCAAAAGTTAGCTTGTTTTTAGTGACAGAACTCAAATAAATGTAGATCTTATTTCTCCAATAAGAAATATTTTATATAGTTTAAAAAAACCCAAACAACTTGCTTAGCTCTGTTTTTTTTTTATTCAAAGATACAGCCTCAGCAGAGGAAAGGTAAAAGATGTGTTCAAACTTATGTCAATGAGTATTTTGAATCCCTGTCCTTGGTCACACCCTGTGTGTTCCCTGTGCAGTTCCCTGTAGAGTCTGGCACAGGGAGCAAAATCGTGGAAGGATGAGTCCACAAAGGGCCACAGTGGTGGAGACTGGGATGACCTGAGCCACTGTAGCTGGCTCTGGCTTTGGTGATGGCAAATTACCAGCTTTCTAAAACTCATGAAAATTCACACCCACTTGATGTGAAGTCTAATTTGCTTCTGTGTACACTCAAGACAGGAAAAAAGTGTTTTAAGAAGAGGGGAGTTAGGTAGCATTGTTGTTTCTGTGTATATTTGTTTAGTACTTTAGATTTGTTGAAAGACAAAGTCTCTTGACTGTGTGCTTTGCTTACATTCAGCTCCTTAAGAAGGGATGTGTTTTGTTTATCAGCTTATTAGCTGACAAAATAGCATTCAAAGTTAGTTTTAGAAAACATTATTGGAATATTACAAGGACATTATTTAAAATTACTGGATAAGCTTTATTTTCTTGTTTTACTGGGGTTTACCCATTCTAAATCTCACTATTTTATAGCAAACAGTTTAATGATTCATGAAGTACCAAATTTAATTGCTTAAATACTGATCTTAAACTCCTGTAAAAATAAATCTATTAATCCTAGTAATCTAATTCTAGTACATTATTAATATAAATATTTAGAGTGTTCTCTTTCATTAAAAAAAAAAGAACCAATCCATCTTAGTATTTGGACCTTTTCAAGTTCACAGGTGGTCATGTAGGGAATACATACTGTGCCTAGAGTATGTATTTGTAAGGTAATGTAGGAAATAGGAAGATGTTGGAGAAAGCTGTCTCTTCACTTAAGACATTTAGCTAGAACTCGCAAGGTGTGAGTTAATTTGCTGAATTCTACTGTGAAAAATCTAACATTTTTCATGATTCCCTATGCATGATGGATACTTTAATCTCGTGGGAGAAAGTAAGTGAGAATTTTAATAGATTCTTTTGCAGAGCCTGCATTTTAGTAGACCTGCCTTCTTTTTATAAGATGAGTTTAATTTTCTGCCATTTTTTTTCCTTCACCTTTCCTCTTAGCTTTATTTTATGGCAAAAACCTATTAGGACAGTCAAATTTGTTGTTTCAAATTGGATAAAGTCAACAGATTTTAGCTGTGAATTGTGTATACATGATGCATAATTTTTATGCAACTTCCTGCTAGAATGTTCTCCTCCTCCCCGTACCCACATGCACACTGAATTACAGTTTTGGTGTGGATTTAATGAAAGGACATTCTTCTGCTCTGCAGTTGCTCTCAGTTTTTGTATTTAGTGGTGTGATATGGCAGCTTTCACTGTATCCATAAAATATGAGTGGGCATCAATAAACTATCCAAGAGAAAGGAGTTTTAAGGAAGTGGTTGAATGAGGAGAGGGTGAAGGTCTCTCAGTAATACACAGGTAGAAAAGGAAGAGGTCATTTGGGCAAGAAGGCCTGTAGACATCCTGTCACATGGGTAGACAATGTGTTGAAATTGTAAATTCCACATGGCATTTGGTGTTCTGTGAGTGTGCATGTGTTGGTGTAAGGAAGCTCATCCTCTGTTCCCTCTGCTGCTCTCCAGGGATCCACAGCCTGAACTCACAGCCACACCCACCAGCTGCACGATAGTGTGGGGAAAAAACCAACCTGCAACAAGTATTTGCTAGAAAGTCCCATTTGAACAAAGCATTTTAACTGACTCCTTAGGCAGTTGCAAGCATTTGTGGAGAATTAACAAACAGAAAAGGCCCTCTTTTCTCCCCAGCCAGGAAAAGAGCACAGTTTTGTGCTCTAAGTGACCAGTCACGCATCGCGAGTAACGAATAGTGATTGTTCCTATCGGTCAGTTAAAAATTGTGTCACAGGGTCAAATATGTTTGCATACACTGCTCAAGGACTTGTGGCTAATGAAGTAATTAATAACACTTGTGACCTATTTGCAGACACCTGGTGAACAGATTTATGGGCTCTATCCATTGGCTGTACTTCCCAATTCCATCAGCCCGAGCTAAAACTGTGTAAAATCTAGACTAGAACAAAAGAAGTTTCATGATGTGATAGCAAAGTCCATCCTCAACACCTGTTGTGATATATCCTTTATTGATAGGAATATTACAGATGATGGATTTTGGTTTTGTGAGTCCATTCAGTCCAAACCAGGAGATCCCCAGGCCTACAGAACCTTGAAATACCTGTATTATTTTTAAATCATCTTTTAAGTATGAGATACTGTCACAGTAATGATATTCCTTGATTAATAATATGCAGTAATGATTCAGACAAGCACTGTTCAGAGGTAGGCAAAGGTCTGATCTGCTTTTCCAGGTGTTTGTACTTACTGCAAGGATCAAGCTTTTTGGTGGTTGCCAGGCAGAAAAGGAAACCTTGGTGAGTGAAATGATGAGCAGGATTGGTCCCAGACACTCAGCTTCAGCCTTAAAACTTTTCTTATTCCAGTGATTACTGCAAACAGAAATATCTTCCCAAATGAGTGAGAGGAGGAGGGAGTGGAGGCCAGGGTTGGGAGTGTGTAAAACTCAGAACCACATGACTTTAAATTCCATTGTATATTTAGTGCAGTTATTGTTTTTCTGGGGCTGGTGTGCTGCTCTAAAGAAAAGTGAAAACTGCATCAATCTCTGTGTCATTGCATTTCACACAGATTTTACTTTAATACTCTACTATATTTTGTACTTTCAAAGGAAAAAAAAACAGTTTTAAGGAAGAAGTAAAGGGAATGTTTTGGTTAGAAAACAGCACATAAACTTTATGACATCTAGTTTGTAAAATCTTTAGTGTCTCTTTTGCTTTTTGTTCTGTAATTGATTACTAGCACCCCCTTTAACCCACCTTAAAGGGCAAGCAGGAAATTCATGTTTTCGTTCATCAGCCCATCCCTCTGAAAAGCGTTCAATATTAAACCAGTTTGCAAGGAGCAAAGGCAGAAGAAATGAGAGGCCCAGTTAGACCGTGGCAAGGTTGGGAGATGCATGTCTGGTGCCTGCAGCAAATATCACCTCTTGTTCCTGTACAATTTTTGCATGGGGAGACCAAGTTAATTGGGGTATGGCTCTGTTCTTTCCTTTATGTGTGACCTTTTATTATCTCTGTGGCCTTGTAGTTCATGCAGTGTCATAAAGCTGTGGGATAGTCTTGCAGCTGGTGTTATCAGCTGCTGGAAATTAACTTAAAAATTGAAATATTTGTGTTTTCTTTTGCCTGAAGGTGTCTGGGAGTTTTTAAATTGCTACAAAGGTGCAATTATTGTAGTTGTTATTTTGCTGAGCATTGCTTGTGTATCTTTTCCCCTTCTTTCTCTCCTCTTCTTTCCCCCACTGCTTTTTGGTGTAAGCTGTGGGCTGGCAATCAGGTGTTGTGCTGGGGCAGGGGGGTTACTTTAGGAGGGGGGTTACATGGCATAATTCCCACGAATGTAGGAGGAGGATGAAAAAGATAAAGAAATTTTGTTTTTCTGAGCTAGAGGATTCTCTGCATGACTTCCCCACTGATGGGATCATGTGCTTTCAGGCTGAGATTTTATTAACAATTCAAATGGAAATTGAGGGCACAGGAGGAGCAGATTCTCACATAAACTTGATCTGTCCATGAATGCAGTTCTCTGTTTGCCCTGACCCTGCATGGCTTAAGACACTGCCTGTGAGGCCTGAGTGCCAGACACAAAGACCGAAATGAAAAGCAAGCACATTCCAGTAGTCTGCACAAAGGCAATGGAGCAGTTTCTAGCCGTCTCCCCAGGGAGAGATCTTATCTCCTTGCAGCTAAACCCCTTTAGAGTGTTTATTTGTACTCTAGCACCCGAGGTTTATGAATTGATATGGATGCTGATTAAACTGTAAGTTTCCTCGGTGGGTCCTTTTGGGAGACACAGAGATATTCCACGTGTAGTTTCCTTCCCAAATTCCTATCGATAGTTATCAAAAAAGGTTGCTTTGCTTTCCTGGAGAGCGGACGCGGGCAAGCACTGAGGGAAAAGGTTGTCCAGAAAGTACATCCGTTAATAAAAGTCATCCCCAGCCTCGGGAGAGTTTTGCAGAACTTTGTCTTGAGGACACATCACCTGGTTTTGGCGCTCGGAGCGGCGCGGAGGGCCGGCGGCGCGGTGCTGGGGAGGCTGCCCTGAGTAGCAGCAGCGATGAAATGTGGTGTGCACGGGGTCACCTTGTGCTAGGGAGGCACAGGCAGGACACGAGGCCAGGCTGCTGTGGCCACATCTGCAGGGCCATCGCTCTCCGCCAATGGCAGTCGGTGCACCATGCTGCCTGCCGGGAATTCTGCCGGGCCGGAGAGATGGGGGGTGGGCGACCTGGGGGTTTTGTAATTTCTTTTTGGGGCTGGAGAACACATCCCAGTGCAAGAATATCATTCATACTCCCTTGATGTTAATATTGTGTCAGTATATTGCTAATAATGTCAATACATAATGGAGATTCCTTAATCAGAGTATTAAACATTGATACTTCTGGCTCTCCTAAAAAGGCTTCCTTTTATGAAAACTCCCTAAAACAGCAGGAAAACTGTAAAAAACCAAATGTGTTGACTGTGTTAATTCCAAAGAGTCACAATATTAATTGTCCTAGTTTTCCTTATTTTCAGCCACAAAATAAAAGGAAAATAGCCCCAAAGCAAAAGCCAGCAACTTTTAGATAGGAAATCATAACCATATGTTCTTCCACTTTTCTTACAGTATTTAAAAGTTTCAAACATTTTGATACTCCTGAAAGTATTTAAATTAGTGGGAAGAGATTAGCAAGAGATATTGATTCAAATAGTTTTGGTCCCTGAATTTTATGGGTTTATATTATCCAAAATTAATGGTTGTATTTAGGCAAATTGTCAGTAATTGGTGACAAAATTGCTTTATTGCTTTTCTTTCATTTAATGCTAATTAATGGCTCTACATTATGAAGTTCAAGCCTCTTCTGTATTTCCCCTTCACCATAAATATTAGTGGTAATGTGTAGGGCTGAACTTTTTTCTTCAGTGTACGCAATAATTGCCTTATAGAAACGTGATAACAAACAGCTTTCTAGCATGATTTACACAAATGTGATAACAAACACATTTCTGGCAAGATTTTTCTTGAAAGAATATAAATGTTATTTGCTTAAGAGCTTGAAGTCATTTTGATATGAAAGAAACATTAATAACATAATGTGTTCATTGATTCACGTGATAAAACAATGCTTTTTCATATCAAAGTACTTCCTAGTAACTTACTCAGCAGTTACTTTATAAAATCTGGACTTTGCTTTGTTTTACCAGTTAAAACCCCCTTACTTCTCTCCTGCTAGTGTAGAGTGTGTTTGAGAAAAAAGGTTATTTTTCAGTGGACTAGAATAACACCACGGAATTTTTCGTCATGTTTTCCACCTCTTAATGTAACTGGTATTTGGTACAGAGCAGTATTTATCCATATTTCTCCAAATTAAATTATTTTAATGATACATAAATGTATTAAAGTCTAAAATAGATGCAGTATATAAAAGCCACTTCTAATTCGTTTGGTTTTTTTAATACAAGAACAGTAGAAAAACAGATGGTGTGATATTTTCTTGTTTTCTAAGATTTTTTTTAAAAAGTAATGCATCTATATCACAAAATTTGATTTTTTTATCATATACTAAAGTAGAATAGTGAAGCTAAATAACAAAATGACTACTAAAAGGGAGTTTTAGTGGCCTTGCAAGAATAAATTAGTAAAATTTAATAAAAGCCAAAGGGTTTTCAAAATATATGGGGAAATAGTCTCTAAACTTTTATAGTTTCACAAATGATCCATATTACTCTGTTGTCTAATCTTGTATTGCTAAACCAAGGGAATGGTACCTTTCACTGGTAGAGGATTGCACCAAGGACAAAATATTGTCTCTGTGGTTGTTGACAAAGTTCTATTTATCTTTAATCTGAGGTATACTCAGAAAGTTTTCAAAATTGTGATTTACTAATCATTGAAGTATTTTTTAAAATCTTTTGTCATGAGTTATGCTTGGCAGTTTTTTCTATTTCTATATTAATGGATATTTACTAATATGTGTTTATATTTCAGTGATATTATTTAAATAAATCTTTAGAATCACTGAATTTTATAAACAAATTGTTACCTCTTTTTGACATGATTTTTTAAAAATGTGTTCTCTCCCAAAAGAAGTTCTGAGAAAAAGGAGAGAGAAAAATTTAGTTACTTTGTTGTGCTTGAATGTGAAGATGGTATTGCTGGACTTCAAACTTGTATGTTTGTGTGCTCTGAGTTTGACCTCTGGAGGGAAGCAGGTACTCCCTTGCAGTGCCTACACAGCCTTTATGTTCTAAACTTAGGTATTTTGAGTTTCATCATAGATAATAAGCTAACCTCAGGTGAACAGTATGACTTGTCCTCACAAGTAAATGAAAAGGAGAATAATTAGGATCACTAGAATTAGGCAGAACAGTGGCAGTCTGTGGTATAAAAATGTGTATTTAATCTTGCCAGGGAATCTGCCCACAGCATTCACTTGTCAGTGCCTGAAATAGTTCTGTCTTAGGCTGCCATTTGAGCAGCCATTTATGCTGCTTTGCTGAACTAGTCACGCTGAAAACCAATGAAAATGAAGGGATAGCTCTTTGGGGAGGGGGATACTCTTCATGACAAAGATGACCTTTGAATGATAGCTGAACCCATTTTTGTAGGTTACTAGAAAGCAAAACAACACTTCTGTAAATTGATGTTGATGAGGGATTAAATTTATGGGTTTTTATGTGTTGTGATGAAATACAGACTCAGTTGATGAAACATTTTATTGTAAACCACTGAGTACCACATGGATGGAATTGATTGAGGAGAAGGTTCTGTGTTCATATGGAAATCTGTGAAATTTGCAGGTGTTCTTGGAAATCCCAAATCTTCTAAATGTAACTTAAAAATGAAGTAAATTAGAAATTTCTTAGAATTGCTTTCTATTTCTTTTGACATCCTTGGGAGCTATCTTGATTAATTCATATTGCACTTGTCATAAATGGTGTCTAGCTTGTACTTAGTGTGTTTCTTCAGCTTTTGGTTATGATTCTTGTCCACTGATACAAGCAAGGAAAGAGGAGGGAAGGAAGCCTCTTGCCCTCAGGCCCCAGTTTGCTCTGCACCTTTTGTACATGGAAAATTTTGTTTTCCCTGCCTTCACAGAGTGCACAGGGTAAAATATGTGCTGCCTGATCTGTTTGCTGTTCACAGCAATGCAAGTGCTCCAAAGGGGAAACCACACCATCTCACTTCTTTTACCCAAATTTAGTATCTAATCTGGGCTTTTTCCAGGACAGTCTGGGCATCCTTCTTTTGGCCTTTTAGAGTAGCAGTTTTCTTCTCACTGGCTCTGTAGGCACCCTGAAGTGGTGGTGTTGTTACTTCTATGACACTGTGGCATTGGGACTTCCCAGCTTACTTCCTTCAGTGAATGTTGCCAGCTTTTCTGGCAAATTCTATGATTTTGATCTAGTATTTAATATTGGCCATACACTAATAAGGCATTATCTGCTATATGTATAAGATATTTCAGATCTGACTTCTGTGCTTGGAAATAGATATTTTTTGGCTTTTCAGTAGTAATTTTTAAAGAAAATATATTAATCTTAACAAGTCCTGGTCAGTCCTGGGTGAGTGTAACCTCATCAAATTTAAAAATTCCTTTTATTTTAATTTTTCTATTGACAGTTCAGGTTTAGATATTGTTCTGAAAGTTGAGAAGTACATACAGATTTTTTTTCAGTATACTTTTAATAATATCACCTGTTTAGTGATAATTAATGTAATTTTTCTTAAAATTGAATATGTTATTGAAAATTAGTTCCTTTTGGGTCTACTGTGTAAATACACTTTCTAAAAAAGAACTGAAACTAAAGTTGTTGCGTGCCTAAATTTGATAAATAGGGATGACTCAAGGAATCTTCCTACTTTGAGAAGTCATGATTGTCTCAGTCTCCTACCTTCAGCCAAGTCATATTTGATTGTTGGTACATAAAGAAAAGCTAAGGAAAAAAAAAAGACTGAGCATGGACGTAATAATGAAGAAACAATGCAGCACACTCAACCAGGCATGAAGAATTATGTATTGAAGCTAAGAGGACAAGTGTCTCATCAGCTGGATTTTAATAGTGCCTGGCAGAAGTGCTTGTACTTGTACAGCAATTGTTTTAATATCTAATTGTGTTTCAAGCTGAAATATGACAGTCTGTCTTGAAACATGAAGAGAACATTTCCTGTGATGCAATGTCTGAGCATGTCTTTACATACTAAACTGAGACCAGAAAATTGGTGATACTTGTGTTTTCAGATTCCAGGAGCTTCCTAATTATGCATAAGTAAAGCTGTATCCTGTGCAGTTTTACTATTGTTATTTCTTTCGTCTTCCTGTCTTTATAAGTCATCTTGTTTACTGCATTCACTTGATATAACTTGTTCCTTCTTTTTTGTTGTGCTGTTTTTGGGGTTTTTTATACTATTCGCTGCTTCATTTGCTAGTTAGAAGAATACCTGGTTTTGCTTGGGGAGTTTAGCTATGAAGGCAATGTACACTTCAAATATAAATGTGACCCAAAGTTGACATCTGAAGTATGCTCCTGATAATCTAACATTACCCTAACAGGGTCAGGAGTAAAAGGTCATCGTAATTGAGGGTTAGGAAAAAAAGAGGAGTTTAAAAAGCTTGAATTTTCCGGATGCATACTGAAATGGATGTAATACTGAAAGTGTAGCCTGGTTTTGAAATGGGCTTTTTTCATTTTATTTCTCATGATCGATTGGTATGTGAAGCTGGAGCTTTTCAGGGGAAGTCTGGGATTATGAGTGCATCAGCCTCTGCTTTTAGCACAGCAACAAGGTTATCAATAATGCATTGGAGATCTCAGAATCCTTGAACATAGGGAAATCACAGCTGGTGTGGGCTTATTGTTGAAATTGCAGATTTGCGCCAAGAGGTCACGACAACTGCATGTCAGACGGTCACACACACGCACGCAGACATGTCTTGAGGGAATGAGGGGAATAATATCTGAAGAATTGCTAGTGCCCATGTTATTTAGAAACTCTTCATATGTTTCTATAGTTCAGCGTTAAAAGCAGCATATTTAATGCTGCTTGCAGCAGCCTTTTGACATTTTGGCCTTTCCCAGTATTGTAAGTTTTATTGTTTTCCTGACAAGTTTATTCATATACTAACAGCTTGCTTGGCAGCAATGTTCAGACTCAATACTTAGGCTTTCTGGTCACGGTGATGTCTGGCAGTAATAGAGAGGGAGAATAAGTGAGTGTGGAAATGCAAAGCTGTCTCTTGTTACATTTTATCGATCTCATTCTGGTGTCATTCAATTAAGACAGAAATGTGATGGATAGTGTCTGCATAGATCCCTACTTTGCTTTCCAGCCACTCTATATAAAGCTTTTCGGGGGGAGGGAGGAGTAAAGAGAGTGTGAGGGGAGGAGGGGGGTAGCAAATCAAAGATACAGTGTGATTTGAATTACAGATCAAACTTATCTTTTAAAAAAATCATTATTCTAAAGCTATGCTGAGAAGCAATATTAGCAGAGCTAGCATTCTCTATTTTTTTGCTAATAAGTATGTGTAAATGTCCAGCACATTGTTCATTGCAGTTGAAGTAATGCTGGTAGGGTTTTTTCCCCCCAGATCTTGTCTGTGGTTTATGAATAAACACTTGATTCTTCTGAATTTAATACACAGATAAAAATGAAAGGATTTACTTGCCTAAGAGAGTTGCCTGCATGCTGTAGAGCAGTAATTCCAGATAAATATCTGAAGATAAGAGTTGTCATTTCAGCCCATTGTTTACTTTAAATATGGTGAAAAAAGAATTGAGAAGCTCTCTCAGTGTAATACAAAAACACAGAGATTAACTCCATGGGTTTAAGCAGACCTACATCAATGCACTATCAAGCTTCCTTCCCAATCTTCACACAGTGGTAACTTCAGAACTAATAAATTACTTTCAATCTAACTCACAGTTTTCTGCCTAAGATGTGAATTAGACAATCCTAGAATGTACGGGTAATTTCCAGACATGTTTTTTGTCATTAGACTTGGGGCAGGCTCCTTAAATGTTCTTTAGGGTGTACAGGTTCTTTAGTTTCCTGTGCGGAAAGCCTTGATAAATCTCATCTCCTGGTTTTCCTTCCCATCTTCTCTGTTTCGGGGCAGGAGGGCTGTCTGTCCAGTTCACCTCAGTTCCCATGGAACTTCCAGGGGAAGGGTTTGCAACTCCAAAACCTATGTCTGGGACAAGTTTGTGCTTCTCTGCTGAAATGAGGTTACCTGTGCAAAAGCCAATTCACCAGAACCAAAGTACTTTGTAGATGTATATTGGCCATTCCAACAATCACAAACAAGAAAAGACCAGCCAACCAAAACAAAAGGGCAAACCAAGCTGTGCCACATGCAGCATGTAGGGTTGGTGTTCCTGGCTTTCCAGCCATTGTGGCTGTTGAGGATGTTCCACTTTTCATGGACTGGCTGTCTCCCAAAGTCCTTTTTTCTGCCCTGGGGAGCAAAAGAGCCCTAGGAGCCACTTTTTATCTAAGAGCCCTGGGGTTTTGATGCTCAGGACTGCAAATGTCATTATTGAATACACATTTACCACTGTAGAAGGCATTAATTACTATCTAAGAAATAATTATGTTTTAAGGTTTTGAAGTTTTAAGGTATTTAAGATTTAAACCACATTTTACATTTAGAAATGACAGCACAATTCTGTTATTCATTCAGATGAGTATTCTGAGTGCTTGTTTGTGATTGCT
Organism: Hypocryptadius cinnamomeus; assembly: GCA_013400635.1. Taxonomy (NCBI): domain Eukaryota; kingdom Metazoa; phylum Chordata; class Aves; order Passeriformes; family Zosteropidae; genus Hypocryptadius; species Hypocryptadius cinnamomeus. Next base: position 19,699 of record VYZP01062082.1, on the reverse strand, counting down.
GTGTGCCTCAGGTTGACAGCAATTACTCAGTGCTCTGCAGAGCCTACAACAGAGTTACGGGCCTCAGTTCTGGATTCTTGGGCTTGAAGATCAAACATCAACTGGGGTTTGTGTTTTCAGAACTACAGAATTTGAAATGAGAGGTCAGGGCTGAGATGAACCAAGGTTTCTCAGAATAATTTGACCTTGTGCTATTAATTAGATGCTTCTGCTAAATCAATTAGCAACAGTAATACTGCCATGAGTAGAAAGTGTCTTCCTTTTGTGCAGGAGTTCTACCAGGGATCTGTAACTCATCTTCTGAGGACCCTTGGAAGGAATCACATGAGAAAAGTGCTCCCTTCCAGACATGAGGATGCAAGGAGGGTCTCAGGCCCTTCCAGTCATTGCTGGTTTTTTGCCTAAAAGCGAAGATAGGTATGCTCAGGACTCTGAAAAATTGTTGAACCTGCTCTTTGAGGGCTGATCTAGACTGGGGGTGCTGCTTAGATGAATCATGGGTGTTTAATTCCCATTGAAATTCTTGAAATCTGCAGGATATTGAGTATATACAGCTTGAATACTTGCTGCAGTGTCAGTATCTTTGGAAATTACTTTTAATATAAGACAGAGAGGTAGACTTTTGTTATGTTTCTATCCCCCCCTCAAAGTGGCATTGTTTTTATTATTAAAATTAAAGCATGGTATAACATGTTGTAGCAAAGACAGCATCGTTTGTGCAACATCCTCTCTTAGTTGAGGAGACTTTCAGTGTTGGACCATTTGATACATCATGCATTTTCCACACAGGTATGAAATCAGAAATATTAGAATGCATTTAAAGCAAATAATGTTGCCCAGGTTTTACAGGCAATCTCATAGCCAATGCTGTTGGTATAACTGCTTAAAATAAAGAGTTAAAGTGATTTCCTCATTTAACATCCTGACTCGGCACAGGTTTCTGTTTCTTTCTCCACTCCAAACAGAAAGTTTGCTTTGCTCCTTCCTGGCTTTATGGGCTCACATAATGTAACATACAAAATAGTTTTGCATTTTTAATTACTGTTCATTTAACTGTAGAAAGGAAAATATTTGTGGCTTAAAAAAAAAGAAGAAAATATTTTTTTAAATGATGTGGCTTTGTGGGAGGAGACTAAGGGGCCTTGAGTAGCAATCTAAAAAAAAAAAAAGAATTAACCAATGCAAAATTTAACCATGATTTTTAAAATTTGACCATCTGGATTTTTTTCAATGGTTCATTGAAGTATATCAGGTTCTAACAGCCATACATAAAATAACATTAGGAAGGACAACCAGTCTCTAAAATAAGCACTACTAATAAGCTCTACAAGGAAACTTTTAATATAATTTGTCCACCACAAGCTTCTTTTTTCCCTGACCTCAATGAAGAAAGTCCATTGAGGTGTACTTTTGGATAAATTCAACACACTGACAGCTGTCTCTGGAGCTGAAACTGAACAGGCATCAAGTTTATAAAACTTGATTTAGGTGGTTTCATGTCAGTGTCATACTTTTTGTAGATGTCTGCATTTCATAATTCCAGAAGCAGTACCACAAGAATTACTTGTTTTGTACAGTATTTTAATCTCAGAAGGGAACAGCTAAACCAGAACAAACCAAACTTGTTTTAAGACATACCATACACTTGAATTTCCAGTTTTGTTTCTAGACTTCAGAAATTCACAGATTGAGAGGAGGGAGGGAGGCTTCCTAAGCACAAACACACAAGTGGTTATGGCCTATTGTACTCTTTTTAGAATTGAAATATTTCAATGGCTTGAAAATAAGCCAGACAGACTGTATATTATGAACAGGAGAAAAAGAGAAAAAGGATACAAATAAATAAAGAGCAGCTGCAGTTCTGTTAGCAGTGCAATAGAGTTAAAAGAGACCTGAAAAATTATAGCTGACATTATATATACAAATCTAGGAGAAAAGACCCCTAAAGTATATCAAGTCTTGTCATATTCTGTTCTGCTCTGAACTGAACTTAGGATTCAGTGTTTAATGTATGAGCAACAAATTTTTTTTTTCAACTGCTTCTAAGGAATTGGAATTAACTATATGAGACACAAGGCAGAGCTTTGAACATCTTACTTGAAAGCAGAAAGAAGGCAATATCTGAGTCAGATATATTTTTGACTATTATCAGCAGTAGCAGGAATTTACAAGCAATTGTCTACAACATGAGGGTAGAAAATATTAGTATCATTTAAGAAAAATTACTTTTTGTTTTGGAATTATTTTTGGGATTCTCAGATTCCTGGATTTTATTCCTTGATATTTAACTGTTGGTGGAATGGACAATCATGTTTTTCTAATGTGGAATTCACCTTTATCACTTCAATGTACAGAGAATGTCTAAGTATTGTTACATTGTTTGGTAATTAGAACACTTCAGGTGAGAAAAAAAAAGAGAAGTATTCAGAGTCTGCTTGAATTTGAAACCTGTGGTTCCAGAGTATGGCAAACATTCACTCAATATCTCTGTGAAGGTTGAATAAATAAATACCATTTTTCTTTATCGCACTTTCTCCAGTAAACTAAAGATAGTAGAATAGCCTTGTTTAGCCTTGCCTTTTGATTTTTCTGTATTAAGTAGTCTTGTCCATTAATCAGAAACTGGACAGTCTTTCACCGACAGTGGCCCAGCTGAAGAGGAATCAATGGTGTTCATGCTTTTATTCCACCTGAAGTTCAGTATTAAATATACACAGTAATTCTGATTGTCAGAAGATGTCAGATGGTAGACATAACAAGAACCACATGCTAGAGGAGGCTAAACTCAGTTTAATCTAGGAAAGAATCAATAAATAAAGGTGGAATGCTTTATGAATTTAGTCCTAATAATGATTAGATGTGGTAATGGTGATTACTAAGATTTTGGAAGTCGATTCAGGAATGCAGTCATGTTAACTTGCTCTAAGGAAGACAAACAAATACCTCCTATTCATTAGTTTTTGTGTTGGAACAATTGGCAAAACTCATCCTACTGATTTTTTATGTGCAATTCTGAAAATCAGTTTTCGTAATTCTGGGGTAACCCAGAAAATAGAGAGAAGTAGTGGGACAAGTCATGTTAGCAATCATTGAATCATCATAGAATCAGAATGGTTTGTGTTGGAAAGGACTTTAAATATCATCTTGTTCCAAACCCCTGCAATGGGCAGGGACACCCAGTAGACCAGGTTGCTCAGAGCCCCATCCAACCTGGCTTTGAACACTTCCAGGGATGGGGCAGCCACAGCTTCTCTGGGAGACTTGTTCCAGTGCCTCAACATCCTCACAGTAAAGAATTTCTTCCTAATATATAATCTAAATCTATCTACTTTTAGCTTAAATCTATTCTCCTTCTTCTGTTGCTATGTACCCCTGTAAAAAGTCTCTCTCTCCAGCTTTTTTGTAGGTTCCATTCAGGTACTGTAAGGAGTTCTAGTGTCTTCCTGGAGCCTTCTTTTCTCTAGGCAGAACAACCCCAATTCTCCCAGCCTTTCTTCTCAGCAGAGCTGCTCCATCCCTCTGATCACCTTGGTTCCTCCTCTGGCCTGGCTCCAGCAGGTCCCTGTTCTTGCTGTGCTGGGACCCCAGAGCTGGATGAGCCTTGCAGGTGGGGTCTCAGCAGAGCGGGGCAGAGGGGCAGAATCCCCTCCCTGCCCTGCTGCCCACGGGGCTCTGGATGAGCCCAGCACGCGGGGGGTTCTGGGTTCCCAGAGCACATGGCCAGGGCATGTTGAGCTTATGTGGAATTAATAGTGATTGTGGAAAATATAGCTGTACCAATGTACCTGTTTTGCATCTTTATATTTTAGTAGGAATATTGCCTCTTTAATTTGGTTGTGATGGAACACCTCTAGTTCTCAGTGGTCAATATATGATTCTACACTGTGCTCCAAGTGTTTGCAAACAACAGGAGGTGGAAGTCCACGTGGCAGTGCCTTTGTAGTGAAAAATGGTAGTTCCCACCACAGGGAAAAGGGACCTGGGGTCCTGGTCCATGGCCAGTTGGACATGAGCCAGCAGTGCCCTGGCAGCCAGGAGGGCCAACCCTGTTCTGGGAGCATCAGGCCCAGCATCTCCACCTGTGCAAGAGAGGGGATTGTCCTGCTCTGCTCTGCACTGGGGCAGCCTCACCTCGAGTGCTGGGGGCAGTTTTGCATCCCACAATATAAGAAAGACTTTAAAATACTAGAGAGTCTCCAAAGGAGGGACATGAAGATAGTGAAGGGCCTTGAGGGGAAGCCATATGAGGAGTGGCTGAGGGAACTTGGCCTGTTCAGCCTGGAGGAGACTGAGGGGAGATTTCATTGTGGTCTTCAGCATAAGGGGAAGAGGGGAAGCGGACACTAATCTCTTCCCTTTGATGACCAGTGATAGGATCTGAGGGAACACCCTGAAGGTGAGTTAGTTAAGATGTTAGGAAAAGGTTCTTCTCCAAGAGAGTGGCTGGGCACTGGAACAGCTCCCAAGGAAGGGTCACAGCACCAAGCCTGACAGAGTTTGGACAATGCTCTCAGGGTGTTGGACAACACTCTCAGGCACATGGTGGGATTCTTGGGATGTCCTCTGCAGGGCCAAGAGTTGGACTCAATGGTCATGATGGATCCCTTCCAACTCATCATATTCTATGATTCTATGATTTTTCCACAAACATGGTACTGTGGTGCTATTTTGATTAAAGATGGTGTCCAATCTGGAAACTACAGTAACGATGTCCCTTTTAAAAGGCAGGATAAACTTTTTTAGGTTGTCTGCTTTTTTTTTTGGCAGCTCTCTTCTAGCACTAGGGATTCCAAAATCTGAATCATATTTTTCAGCAAATGTCAGTTGCTGACAGTAAATTTGAAAACAAGATAAGTTATTTATAGGTAAATAAAGTCTAGTTTCTGCTATAACGGATGTGAATTTTCCTGAGAGGGTCCATCTTCTTGATTGAAATGAAAAACTTTGAAGAATACATGCCAGGAATATGCATCATTATGTGTATTTCTGCTTATGCAATATGGGAACTCTTGAAGATATTTGAAGTTTGGGGTCTCTTCTCCCAGGCAAGGAAAAGAGAACACAGCTTCAAGCTGCACCAGGGGAGCTTCAGGTTGGACATTGGGAAGAATTTCTTCATGGCAAGAATTGTTAAACATGAGAATGGACTGCCCAAGTTGGTGCAATCTTTACAGACCATTATGTGATGTTCTTGCATGAGCCCTGCCTGGTTCTTGGTACTTTAGCTTTCTTGAGCTGCTACATTCTCTTACACTGTGTAATGTCAGTCCCCAAGGAACACAGGGTAATTTTATGTGTAGAAGAATAATATTACAAATCTCTGAAGAGGTGTTCAAAGTTATCAGGAAGTTTTGCCCATGCCTTTTATGATTGCTCAAGTCACAGAAAAGCAGTTACTTAAGAATAAAAGTGTGGACAACCTTAATGGCTGTTGCTCAAGAGGATTGCATTTCATTTTCCCAACAGCACTGCTGTGTCCTAAATAATTTCATAACTTCCTCACCAAAGCCTCACTGGAGCAGAAGGGCACCTGAACTTCACCAAGTCCTGCCGAAAGGAAAGAATATTGTCTTTGTGCAGGAATTTCAGGATAAGTGCTGGAGGAAAAATACAGCTGTTTCCTAGCTGTTGTCAAGAATAAGACAACAGTTTAGTCAGAAGCTTCTCTGAGGAGAAGATAAGAAAGGGATTTATTTTTTTGTTTAATTTAATTTTCTGCTACTCTGTCTTGGGTTCTGTCACTGTGTTATGTGGCCGCTTTGTAAACTGGTGTGAAGCTTCTGCAGTTGTAAGGCGTTTGAGCATGCTCTTTTTCCATGGTTTGCTTTCCTGAAATTCAGATGATGTTTTGAAGATTTTATTTCCAGAATAGTGTCATCTTGCCAAAATGAAATAAATTATTCTTGTTAGTTTCATAGTTGTGGAGGGAAAAAAATCGATGACCTTTTACTTTTTCTGCTTTCCTGTTTGGCTATGCTACAAGCAAAATCCCAAGAATCCAAGATCATCTTCTGAGAATTAAAAAGAAAGAGGTTCTGTTTTTATTATTCATTTCATAATTGGAACACTTTCCTTGAAATTGCTGAGAGTAGAGATTTAAGTTGCTTTTAAAACTAAGATGCCATCAAACTGCTAAGATAGGTATGCAAATATATTGTCATAGGCTCATAGGCGCCTTTAGGTTGGAAAAGACCTTTAAGACCATCAAGTCCAACCATTAACCCAGCACTGCCAAGGCCACCACTTAACCATGTCCCTCGGTGCCACATCTACACATCTAAATACATCCAGGGATGGTGGCTCCAGTATTTCCCTGGGCAGCCTGTTCCAATACTTGATAAATGTTTTTGTGAATAAATTTTTCCTAATGTCCAATCTAGACATTCCTTGGTGCAATTAGAGGCTGTTTCCTTGTATCTTGTTGCTTGTTACGTGGGAGAAGAGGCTGACTCCCACCTGGATACACCCTCCTTTCAGGGAGCTGTAGAGCGTGATAAGGTCCCCTCTGAGCCTCCTTTCCTTGAGGATGACCTCCCCCTGCCTGGTTCCTCAGCTGCTCCTCACCAGGCTTGTGCTCCAGACCCTTCTCCAGCTCTGTTCCTTTCTCTGGACACACTCCAGGCCCTCAATGTCCTTCTTGCAGTGAGGAGGCCCAAACTGAACACAGGATTGAGGTGTGGCCTCAGCAGTGCTGAGTACAGGGAGCTGATCCGGATACAAGCCAGGTGCCATGGCTTCCTGGGCACACCTGGCTCATGTTCAGCTGCTGTTGATCAGTGCCCCCAGGTCCTTTCCTGCCAAGAATCTTTCCAGCCACTTTTCCCCAGTCCTGTTGCACCTCATGCAGTTGTCCTCAGCCCGTGGATGCAGCTTTTCCAGCTCCCTCTGTAGGACCTTCCTCCCTGCAGCAGATTAACACTCCTGCCCAACTTGGTGTCCTCTGAGAAGCTGGTCCTCTCATCCAGACTATTGATAAAGGTATTAAACATCAACAACCTTTCCTTCATCCATTGTGTTGGTCAAGCAGGACCTGCCTTTTGTAAATCCTTATTGGCTGATCCCCTGCCTGTCCTGCCCCTGCCACATCATGGCACTCACTACTGAAAACCTCACATTTTAGTCCTATACTGGAGAAATTTTTTCTATCTCTAAGTATATTCTAAATACTTCTAAGGAAATGTGGAAAACAAACCGAAGTAGTAAGGACTGTGCCTTTTCAAAGAAATGAGAACATGGAACCAAACTTTGTGCTTTGTTCTGTGTGCTTCCTTCACTCACATGTTGTTCAGACTATGTACATTAGGTTTCTTTCAAATATCTTGGAGTGGTAGACAGATGGACGGATAGATTGCTGCGCTTGTGGATACAAATGCATGTTTAAAGGATCATAGACAACATTTCTGGTCATTATTGTAGTACCATTTCACATTAGTATGTTATCTATACCTGATTCTATTTTATGCAGAGGCAAAAATTTCATATGCACAACTCAGAAAAGTAGTCCTAAATTTGTTTCTCTATGTGTATGAGAATATATTAATTGCCTCAAATTAAAGAGATACTTGTAGTCTGTTTAACAGTATAATTTATATTGTCAACTACTGTGATGATAGAGGTTCTGTTGAGCATTTCCAGGTGAAGGAGAGCTTAGGTCAATTAATTTCCATTATTACAGGTACCAAGATTCAGTCTCCTCAGGCCTTTCCTCTTCTTTATATACTTTAGATGGTTATAACTAATTGATGGTTGACCTTCTTTCTTGACAAAGCAGAAGATTATGAACTAGTTATATTTAAATGTACAATGGGATAAATGATCTCTTTCATATGAAATGGGTGGTCTGTAACAATCAGTCTTGAAAACTGTTTATTTGATTATTGGGAAGAGGAGGAGGTTGAGTTCTATATAGCAATTAAATAAAATTTGTGGATATTCCCAGAAGTTTGATAGTGGCATGTAAACACAGATGCAGATATCATCAGGTACTCTAAATGACATGGATTTCAGAGCCATGGTCCCCTGGTCTGCTAAAGGCAAATATAAATCAGATTTCTGAGTGTTGATCTATTTTACTTCTTTTGTTGATTATTTCTCCTTTTTTATTAATTTTATGTATGAAATCTGACACATAATATAAGCCAAGAAATTGTGAATTAAAAAGGTGTGGGTAGGATTCTTCTAGATTATCATGCTATAATATCATTTAATATTTGTGGTCCAGGAATGTAATACCTTATCACTTAGTTTAATCACATGAATATTAGTAATTCATTTCCTAAAAAAATAATGCCCTCCTTGCATGGAGTTTTGAAATGGCTGTATATAATCAAAGAGCAGTAATATATCTTTAGGAAACCAAATCATCCTGGAAAGTAAATACTAAATGACAGAGTATTGCATGAATAATAACTATTTAATGCTGTCTTTAACAGTCTAAGGAAATAACAAGTGACTAGGTGAGATCAGGACAGCAGTTTAAAGGCCCAGGGTTCTAGGAAGTGACTTTGTCTTTGTGGATTTCTGCCTGAATTCAGGTTTGGCTGAATGAATATGCACTCAGAAGCTGCACTGCAGCTGCTCTGTTTAAGGGACTCAAGAACAGATTTTTGCTAACTTTAAGTGGTCAGTAAATTATTTTCAATAATTCAATCTCCCACTGCTTCCATAAGTAGCTGAGTAGAAACTTGTAGTTGTTTGATAATTTTTACCTGCTTAGGTAAGCCATTGATCACTGACCTGTGCTACATGACTTTTTGTCAAATACAAAAGTAAAGTGGACTTCAACATCCTTGCAGTGGTGGTGAAGAGGATTTCTTCTACTGAGCTATAAACTTTTTTTTTTGGGGAGGTTGCAGTTGCAGTTGCATGCTGGTTTTGCTCTGGAGTATCTTAATAAAGTTATTGATGTTGAGGATATGGTAATGTAAAGTTATTTCCTAGGAGAGACTTTTAGATTGTTTCTATCATGTTGGGCTGTCCAAATAAAGCAGGAAGCTATAAAATGAAAATTATTTACTTTATTCAAGGATTGATATGTATCAGTCTTGCTGGTCTTGTCTTACCACAACAAATTTTCCTAAAAAATGGACTATATTCTGCAAAAAATGAGTTACTTGGTATGTATAAAGAGAAAGGGCTGTAATTATTTGAATATGATTTTTTTACCTGTAAGGATAACTAATGCATGTTGAATAGAGTGGAATTTTCTTTCACTTTTTTTTTTTTTAAATACTTCAGAGTGCATTAGAATAATGAGCTAGTTACTGGTAATGGAATGAGAATAAACAAGGCCATTTTTATATTATGGCAAATTAGACATCAATTATGTGGCCAAGCAGCACTGAAGGATGTAGCAGACTGGGAATTAAGCTGTAGTGTTAATTGATTATGAAATCATTTGATAGCCTTTGGTTTTATTGAAATGATTCTGTGAGTGCATCATAAACTCAAAATCCATTACAGGAGAGGCACCACATTCTGTAGTGAGGGTAATCTCAGTAGTGGGCCAACTTCTGACAACGGTGAAAAACTTACTTTGATTTTTGCAGCTATTTTGCCAAAAATTATTAGGGAATTGTGCATCTTTCTGGCCATAACTATGAGTACAATTTGTATCTGCATCCTTTAGTTTTACAGCATGAATATCTTTGTTTCTGCTGTTGGTATATCTAGTTAAATGACACGTGCTCTTCATCATTTATGTATATATAATTTGCTTCCTTAAATTAGAGCTGTGTGCTGAGTACTTCTACTTGAAGAGGCAAGATGATACAGCATTAGCTGATTAATACTGTCTAGCCTCTGTGCAAGGTGACAGCTCCCAGATTCTTTTGAATTTGAAGAACACTGCACTTTTTGGGGCTATTTTTATACCCCTTCCCAAGGATTTTGCCCTTGGGTTGCATGGGAGAGCACCAGATATCAAGGTGGGCCTCTGGCATCCTGCTGAGCCTCTGGGTGTTTTAATGGCTGTTCTTAGGCCAGATGTGGTGCCTGCTTTGCCAGGCTGCCCACTCCTTTTTTCCTACTGTGTTTTGGAAGGTCTTGCTTTGTCTTCTTCTCCAGTTCAGCCTCCTAAGACAGCTGCACCTTTTTTTTTAATTTAGAGTGATTGCCATAAATTCATAACACTTAAGTTCTGAGTGGTTTATAACCTTCTAGGAGCTTTCTCTCTTGTTCCTCCTAATGCAGGAGTCCCTGCCTTTTGCTCATGGAAGGTCTGGCTGGTTTGACAGCCATACTCATTTTGACTGCCTCACCTCTGCCATGCACACTTCTCTTTTGGCTGCTTTCCACTTTCTTCTCCTAAGGGCAGGGGCCTAGGGCTGTGGAGCAGTCAGAATGTAAGGATAAAAGGAAGATGAAATGGCAAAAACCAGTAGTCTGCAGTGCTAAAGCATAAAGAGGCAGACCATAAATCTGCAGCACAGGCTGGGGAAGACAGAGGTGAATTATGTGGCCATTCAGGACAGCTGCACAATTGTGCTCTATGCAGTCAGAGTTTTGCTCTCTCAGGTGAGTTTTGACATTCAGTTTTACTTCTTTCTGAGAACAAATATTGTCCTAGACACCAGGGGTAATGTTCATTGTGCTGGAATGTATCGAGAGGTTTCAAGTTCTGCTCAGGCAGCTGCTGGAGGCTGGCAAAAGAGATCTCCTTTTATTGACTACCTTGAATAAAAGAAAGGGAACCCTAGCAAAAAAAAAAAAATACCATGAGAAACTTTTGTCCCCTATAATTCTGCTGAATAATGTTGCCTCTTCATATGCACTTTTACTGAGCAATAAAACTTCTGGGTGTATGGGATGAGATAGAAGGCAATTGAGGCAGTCTGACATTATTTGGTCACTAGTGCATATAAACACTCTTCTAGTGCCACTTATACATAGGTACCATACATATCTTTGATGGTATTTAATTGAGATTAAAAAAGCTGTTGGAGTGGATGTTGTGAATGCATATTAGGAATATTACTTAAAACCGTAAGCCTTGATATGATAAACCATAACAAATCTGAAGGACTCATAATGGCTTATCATGTCAATAAAATGCACTTAAAAATCCCCAAGTGATTAGAAGGAGCCATTTCAGTCTATTATATCAATTGTTATATGCTGAGAGTATGAGAGATTTATTTTTCTTTTCCATCCTCTGTTTAAAAAAAAAAGAAAAGAGGAAATTAAATCATAACAAGCTATGTTCAAATAGAATCAAGGTACTAAAATAAACCCACAGAAGGCGATTTACAAATTATGGAAGGCAGTGAAAAGTTCTTTCCAATAAGAGAATACTCTCATGTTACACTTGGTCTCTCATTTTTAAACACCACAGGATGGCTGATGGGCAGAGTGTGTGCTTGCACCAAAGATGTTCCTGTTGAACTGCCAATAAGTGTGAATTAAACATATTGTCACAAGAAATAAGAATAATTTTGGCACTTATACCAAGTGATGACCTTCAGCACTTGCACACAGGGGAAACTGAATTGACTTTACTACCCCATGTGGTAGTAAATGCTCAGCAACCATTGTAGCAGAAGTGGGTGGTGATATTTTTTCCTAACCTCATATTTTTCCTGACTGATTTTTCCAGGCTTCTTCTTCAGGGGATGGGCAAAGGTTAAGGACATAGCCCCCAAGCTCTTGAGGGCAACAGGGGCTCTGATGTTGTTCTTACCACTCTGACACCTTCATCCAGGGGCAGTGGCTCTGCAGCAGATGTTAGGGGGGTAGTTTTCTGTCCTAGAGAAGGTCGTTCAGACTGTGTTTTCCCCACATGTTCCTTTGCCTCTTGTCCATTTGGTGTTGTTACCTGGACTGGCCTGTGAGCCTCACGTAGATCCAGCAGGCTTTGGGAGATGGCAAGAGGATCTGCCCTAACAAATGGTCTTTGCTGAGAGGGATGAACTGATTTTGGAAGTGGTTACTGTGCTGGTCCAGTGTGCATTTTAGCCAGAGGAAAGCCTTGTTTGTTAATTTACACAGCTGAGTGAGGAAAGCTTGGAATTGTTTTCTGCTAATAAATAAAGATCCCTTAAATTGCTTATTTGCGGGCTCTGAACAGGATTACAGAGCCGTTCTGTAGCATGTCAAACAGACTTGAGCTGGCTCTCTGGGGCCAGCTTTGCAGATGGGTCTGGGACAGTCTTAAAACAGCCCCTGGGGGGAGATTGCTGGTGAAATTGGTGTCACTGCTCCCCAGGCTGGCACAGCAGTCGGAGGGAGAGGCAGAGCTGCTCAGTGGCTCGGTGTCCTGCTCTCAGCAGACAAGCTTAACCTCTGCGGCGTGCACGTTTCGGCTGTTTAATGTCTGAATGGATGGAGAGCATTCTGGGAAAGTGAATTTTTCTCTCCCAACAGTATCCCTGCTATCTCACTTGCAGATATTACATCTCACATTTAATGCAATCCTTCCAAACTGGCCAGCTTCGTATTCTCAAAGCCTGAGCTTTGCCTCTTCCTGCCCGTACAGAATTAACCTGTTCAGTCCTGCACCCCACTCACATACTCAGGGTACCCCTGGGACAAGGATGTGTGGGATTTGCAGATTTTGGGGGATCCTTCAGCGATGCAACTGGCAGATAGGCAGGAGAAAGAAAATAAACAGGTCCAGGAGGTGGGGAGAAATGAGCTGGTGGAAGCCAGGGGAGGGAAGCAGTGGCAAGTAAACACAGCTGAACAAGAGGAAAAAGATGTTTATGTATGCTTGTTTGAGGTTTGCAGTGGGGATAACTGCAAGTCTGTCAGAACAGTTTCTCCCCTCACAGTGCTGCGAACCCTTCGCCTATTTACATGCTGTTATATGTGAGTAAGAAATTTGGCATTATGCAATTTTCTTTTTGACTGAATTGCATCCAGTGAGGCTTGGCAGAGATAAATATAAATGGTCCACGAGAGCCCCAGTTTGAGGCTCAGCTGAAATAACAAGGCAAAGCAGGCACATTCCCACCTGTACGTGCATACGTGTGTATGTACGTGTGGGCAGTTCTGGCTTCTGCCCAAGAGAGGAGGCTGCTAACTGAATGGCCACTTGGCAGGGACAGCAATTTAGGAGCAACTTAAAAACATATATTGGATTAAAAAAGGAGATGGCATCCTAAGAAACACCCAGAGATTATATATCTCAAATTATCAAAGCTGAGGAAATGCTGGACGTGGACACGCAGCCTCTGCGTCGTCAGTCTGCATCAGGCTGCATGTTCTGAAGCAATATTCCAAGATTCATTTTTCATTTTCTGATATCTTGTTGGGGAGAGACACATGTAGTTGAACAAAGTGATCAATAAAAGAACAAATAAGGAACAAATACTAAGAATATTCAAGATAAGATTTTATTAGGCAGAGACCTCCGAACAGGACATTTTTCAGTCTGTTCTGTTATTTTTAAAATATTTGTTTGACAGGGTTCTGTTTCAGGCAGACAGAAAGATAAAATAATGTTTTAAAACCCAAAAAAATACTAAGATGCTGAAGAAACTAAGTTAAGAAAGTAGGCTGGGAACAAAAGGAAACCAGCATAATAAACTTGAATAATTAAAATAAATAAATAATACCTTAAATAAAAGTACTGTTTGGAATTTTACAGCTTTAAAATCTGTTAGTATCTCTAGGTTTTAATATGTTGAACTAGAAATGCTAAAGAAATTATGAACATTTATGAACATATGAAAATTTTGTGAAATTATGAACCATTATAAAAATGGCTAAATTGCATCTGTCCAAATGATCATAGCAAATTCTTTGGGAATGTAGTGAAAGATATTTATCATATTTTACGTTTGTAAACACCTTGTCTTTGTGTCCCCTAGGAACTTCAAAAGAGCATTATGAGGGAGACAAAAATGAGAGTATCGTGTTTACAAGTATTTGCAAGGTGATAAAAAATAGCTGAGACGGAGTGCTTAAATAAATCATCTACATTCATCATGTGTGTCTGCATGTGTGGATGTTGTGCGGTTTATGTAGCATGTAGTCCTGTCTTATTCCAGTTGAAGAAATATTCATGTCTCAGTGTGACTTAGGCACACAAAACTGTTTTTTAAAACATAATTTGTGTTGTTTACTGAACAGCAATACTTGCACAATGGTGTAGTATCAGTAAATTAGAGTTTGCTTTGTTTTGGTTTATGCTTTGGGCTAAAAACAGGTGAAGCCAGGATAAGTTTGTTTGTGAAAGCTTGGTGAATACTAATGAGAAGAAAAATCGTCCCAGTCAAACTGAATAAATTCTGTGGATAGTATGAAGGATTTTCAGTGATCCATATTGTCCTTGGACTTGGCTGTTGCATTGTACTTTAAATGGAATTGATTGTGTGGTTGTAATGAAAGTAACGGATTGATTTCTATACAGAGTTACACAGAGTAAATAGAAAAATGTTCTTGTCTTGACCTGCATTCATAAACTAAAAATCAGTGGCTTTTGACCTAATCTTTAATAAAAAATGCAAATGTAATATAGGAAATCAGGAGGTTTCTTTATTTCTTAGAAAATCTACTGTTTATCAGGTTTTGCTTGTGTGCTTTCTTGGATTTTAATTCTTTTTATTCAGGAATTTAGTAACTGTAATCTATTTTCTCATCAAGGAAATTGTACTTTTTGCAGTTAACATACTTTTGGAAAATATATTTGACTGTTTCTTTTCTTATTGTTCCTCTTGCCTTAGCTACGTGGTATTTTCCTTTATTTAGGTAGAATATTTATGATTTTTAGTACCTTCTCTCTTGAGCAGTGTTAGCATAGCAGTTTTGTGAGTGTGTGACCCATACATTTTTAGGTTGCTACTACTTACACTATAATAGATTATTTCTAAAAGATAATTCTTTCTGAACTGAATATGCAGATTAGCAGCTTTATGTTGTAATAAAAGGAGGAAAGCTGTTGATGGAAATAAGGTGTAACATTCTTTCTAGTTGAATAAACCTAACAAATGTTTCTATTATTGCAGTGATTATCTCAGTAAAAGGCCATAGAGATATTTATGAGCAACAGCTATTACTCTTTGGTTTGTTTCTTTTTTTCTTTTTTGCATGTGTGACATTGCGGTGCGGGCCCCACTAAAATGCACAATCCAGCTGGTAAATTCTCTCATTGAGCTGTAAACCAGGACTACAATAAGCAAGATCCAACTTACTGCATTCCTCAGTTTCTTGGTGAATTTTGTGACTTTATTTTTGGTGCTTAGAGTTTAATTTCTCGCTGAAGTAGAGCAGCGCATTGTGGCGCCACACAAACACGAAGAGCAAAACAATAGAAACCCCAACGCACCGACGGCCACCGCTACTCCATTGTAGCTTCCAAAGGCACTCTATTCTTCCCAGCCCACTTGATATCCTGCAGGTTGTGGCAGTACAATTCACAGGAAAAGCTTAGACATTGAGCTTGCACGCTTCTTGACTCCATTTTAAACCCTTTGTTCACACCGGGGTGGCATTTTTTCACACCACATGTGGCAGCTTTGACTCCTATCCAGTTTGTCGTATAGAATCAAAGTCTGTGATTTCCTACATTCCCAGTGTTGTCTCCTGAGTTGCTGTATTCTTTGTTGCTCCCAAAATATTGTAAATCTTCATTTCAGATGTAGGTTTTTAAAGCTTTATAGACTATGGGATGAGACAACTGTACCTGCACGCTAAGATTTGCTTAAAATCAAAGCAGTTTGCAGGGGAGGGGAAGAGCTCTTTTCCCCTCCCTCTTCCCTTTTAAAAAAATTTCAACACTGGCAATTAAAAACTATGTGGTGAATTTGGCATATATTCATTCTGCCTGACGTGTGTTTTGGAGAAAAGAATTAAAATAATGTGTAATATTATATCTTTTTGGATTTGGAAATTATATGAGTGCTTGTAGTTTGTTTCAGTGTTAAAACATTACTCATCTTAAGAGATTCTTTTGTTGCACACAGGCGTAGCGCTCTCTTTTCCCTACTTTTCCAAAGACAACCTTCATCTGCAATTTTGCTGAAAGTTTTATGTGCCATGTCAATAACAAATTATACTTCAAACTAATTTTGTAAAGAACAAAACAAGTCTACTGATATGAATGCCCTTAAAAGATATGTTTTTTGAAAGTTTATTAATAGAAGATATATTGCTTAAATGTCATTCAGTGTAGCTAAAATGCCACTTGAATCCTGAAACAAATGCTAAAGTATATATTTCTTACTAAGAAACTTTACCACGGATTGCAAGTGCAAAGTGACGTGGCAACAATAACATTTGGATAAAAATTGTCAGAGGAATTAATGTAACTTTTACTTCACACTTTTTGATATATTTTTAAAGTGATCAATGAAAATTAAATGGATGTATGATTTGAAAGAATATTCTCAGTTCCATGTATATTTACAAATCTGTACGTTCATTGTTGCTGGTTCACTCAGCTGAAGATAGTAGAATAATTTCTCCTTGGCACATATGCTAGCCTGTACATTGACATGACACCCTAATAAATATTTTGACTCGAGAGCTGTTGTTTGTTGCTGTTTGTCAGGTGGTTAGAATGGTCTTTTGGCTGCTGCTCCCCTCGCGAACTAAAATATTAAAATGTATGCTTTCAACCTAGCAGCTTTCTTACTGCATTTTATACATTTTCTGACTGCTCATTCTTTCTTTAAAATATAGTACTGCTGTGGGCTTAATGCATACTGCTTATTCATCAAAATCCACCTAATTTCTTATGGTGTTTATGAAATTCTTACATTGATTTTAGGTTTGCTTTTAAGAATGACATGAAATTTTATTATGTAAGAGAATAATTCAGTAACAGCCTCTAGAAAGACAAAACAGCATTGTTATTTTCTGGTTTATAAAATATAATAATTTCATGTGCTTGTTTTTATGCCAGTTCCTTGCTGTTTGTTTATGGAACATTAGATGTTAAGTTGTTAAATCGTCTTAGCTGGTCTGACATGTAGCAGCATTGAATAATAGAAAACCTGTTCCAATTAATATTTATTTTGTATTTCAGTCTAAAATCTCAAAGATATAAACTAACTCCTAGTAATAAATAATTTTCAATTAGAAGCACGGTTTTATTAGCTCTGCTTCTTAGAAGATTTTGTGTAATTTAAAAAATACAAAATATATGAAAATAAACATTTAACTTATAGTTGTTTGAGGTTTTTTGTCTGGGATTTTTCAAAAAAGATGAACAGTCAAGGAACACATTTAGAATCCATATCTAAAAAGAATTTTATTTTGCATACTAAATTATACAAAATTTATAGAAATGTTTCTGAGAAGATCAATGAATGCTTTAATAAAATTACATTAAAATGGATTTTTTTAAGTTACCTATTACTTTAAAAAGTAATTAATCTAAATTAACATTTCTATAGAAAAAATGTGACATTTTCTATTTCTTTTCTGCCAAACACCTTAGCAGTTTCTGCAGTTTAACTAGCTAAAAGGTCCAGACATTCTGAGTGCAATTTTAGATCATACAAAAAGAGGTTTTTTTATGAAAACTGAAACTATAAAAAGATTAAGCCTTTCAAAATGCAATACAGTAATTTGTACTAAGCACTTATTTTCAAAAGCATGCTATAAGGAAACAAACATAAAATACTCATGCAAGCTTACCCATTTACTGTTTAAATATTAAAACAGTGACTCAGAAATGCAATGTACACACACTTAGCAGAAAGTTATTTTACTATCACAGTTATCTACATCTAAACTTGACATCACACAGCATTTTTAGAAGACTCAAGTATGAATTTCTCGGAAGCAAGACAAGTTCAATAAGTGTATCAAAATTAGTTTACCTACTTTCACAGCGCATAATTACTGAAGAAAAGGCATGATCTTATTTCATTAAAGTGTCATGAAGCAGAAATATGGAATAAGCATTTGTCAATATCCATTCCAGAAAATCCCAACTTTTATTTCTCAGCATTTCTTACTTTTCCCCATGTTTCTTCAGAATCTCTTCACGTTAATATTTCTTCTATTTCCAGAAAAGAGAAAGGATGTGTGTGTGGGGGGGTGAACCCCAACAACAAACAATCAGCAAAAACATAATTGGTTTATATTGCCTTTCAGCTTGTGGCCTGTCCTCATATTATTAGATCATACATACTCCCCTAAAATTCAGCTTGGAGTAATCCTCTGCTACTTAAGGCTGGATGAAAAGAGTACTCATTGTGAATTATGTTTCATCTGTCACAATAACCTTCTTTATTCTTTAGTGCACCTCCCCTTTGCCTGCGGCAATTAGAGAAAATAGGTATGCCTTGAAGTATGAGACAGTGGGATCTCAAAAATATATATACTGATGTCATATACAGACAGCTCTGGGTTAGCAGCACCCTGAAGAATATTTAAGCTCTTTTTGATGCAATCCAAATTTTGTTAGAACAGAGTAGAGGCTGGCATATTGTACGAGTAGGTGCTGATGGCTTTCACTAGATTATTGCTTTTTCTGACAAGCAGTGATCAGAGATTTTGCCATTCCATTAAAAGAAGAGTAAAAACTTGCTTACCGACTGATATAATTTTCCATGTTAGCAACAATTCTGTTTAGGTTTTTTTTTAATTCGAAGGTGTTAGAGAATCTTTTTCTTCACTCCTCCCTGAAATTCCTGGAGTTCTGTTGAACTCTTTGACTGAATATTTCAGCTACACTTTCTTAGTGGTTTAGCATGATTTTCATAATTTCTTGCAATGGACATTTTACTGTTTCATCTTTAAAATAAAATAAATATTAAAAATTTAAAAAAAGTTGACCAGTGAGTATCAAAAATGTTTTTGCACTGGTACAGAAGAGCAAAAACCCGTGCTATGAGATGTTAATTTTCCAAATTATTTGTCTTTCTATATCAAGGGCAAAAAAAGAATAAAAATTCTTTTAGGGCTCTAGTCACCACTGTCAGAGCTATTTTATCTATTAGAATATCTTTCTTTTCTTTAAGGGTATCTGCTTTGTTGTATCTAACAAACAAGCAAAAAAAGCAATCTTTTTTTTTGATTTTTTAAATTTTGAATTAATTTTGGAAGGTTTCCAAGCTCACATTTGTTTTTCTCCTGTGTTAATTTTAAAGCTTTATGGCAGCAAACCTCCAGTCGGTTTCTTGTTTTGAAACCCCTCACAATTCTGGGTTGTTCATACTGATTCCAAATCAGCCTCCCTCGCACTTTAAGAGGGCTGATGTTGAACTGGAAATGATTAAAAGAGTAAGCACCTTTTAAAAAAAAAAAAAAATTAAGTGCTAAATCAAGCAGGTTAAAACAAAGAGATTCTGCTGTGAGGCTGGTCTAACATTAAAACACTGTTAATAAAGTTCCTAAGAAATTACTACACTACAAAACCCAATAATACTTGTGAATAAAGGAAGAGTTTGGCCCACCGCACAGGTTTGGGCACAAAAGTGCTTGCTAAGCTATCTATTTCACACATGCAACGA
>VYZP01062079.1:124-51220 GCA_013400635.1 Hypocryptadius cinnamomeus | reverse complement strand
TGTGGCTGCTTTGACAGTGCCAAGTGCCTGCAAATGTCAGGATTTGTTCTCTTCACCCCCCATGAGGTGCTTGGACACAGGGACGGGATCCCTGAGCCCTCTCAAGGCTCAGAGGCTTCTGCCACCCCCACCTCTCCTTTTCTGACATATGCTCCAATCCCATAATCATCTTTGTGGCCTTGGAACTTGTTTGGTGTCTGATGGATGGAAGCTTGGACTTGGAATATTTTAGGTTGCTTTCAGGGAAGTAATTTAATTTCCCAGTTTATGGTTCTCTTTTTAAAGAAAAAAAAATATTTAAAAACTTTATGGTTAAAAACAAAAAAATGGATTTCTGTGTGGGGGGGAGGGTGGAAAACCTGAGCAGTGTCCATGTGGGAATGTGAGATCAGAGGAAGGATTTGAAACTTTGGTCATGGAGGAAAATCTTTGCCACCAACCAGTTAACTCAGATCCCAAGGAATTCAGTCTTTGAGGATCCCACTTAAATTCATACCCAGGACAACTGACATGTAAAGATTTATTTTAAAAAACCTTTAAAAACTTTGGAAAAAACTGCCATTAGTCAATTAGATACTTGTGAAATTTCTGCCAAACATGCAATAAACTCTTGGTTAATCTGCCGTTGTTATAAAGAGTGAATTTTGCCAAAACACCAAATTTCCCCCATGAAACCAATAATTAGAGCTGGTGATGTGTTTTATTACCACTTTGAACAGTAACTACATGTATTTTACTGGAGTAATTTCACCCTACCCATTAAAAAAAACCGAACAAACAAGGTTGCAAAATTGGGTTTTATTTTTCTCAAAGGTTATCTGGGTTTGTCTTGCATGGAGGAACCAAATGCCCTAAAGACAGCCTGGATTGCTTCTCAAATTACAACTGCTTTCCTAACTAATAGTTTTTAGATATTCCCTTTTAATGCTTTTTATGCCTCTTGAAAATGCCAGCAAAATTGCTCATAAATCATTGTCCTTTCCTTTAGCTCAGTTGGATTAATATAAATTCACTTTAAATACCATTCTGTTTGGAGTAAGTGCCTTGGATCCTGCCTGGGTTTGGGGTGGGGTAGTTCAGGGCAGCTCCTTAAAGAGCTGGGGTTAATGTTTGAGTCATTACCTGGGGAAGGAGATCCTGGGAAAGGGATTTATCTGCTGGGGGAAATTCCAGCTTGCCTTCAGGAGCTTTATTTTTTAACTGGATGCATTTCTGAATGGTTTTCTTTGAATATTTTCTCCTTAGAAAAATTAAAAAAAAAAACATCCTTCGGATATTTTCTCCTTCTCACTGCTGTTGGCTTTGCCCACCAAGCTTTGAAACAAGTGGCTGTAAATTAATGGTGGTGGTAACTCCCCTAGGCACTCCTAGAGGTGTGGCAGTGACTGTGTTATTCTGAACACATTATCTTCACATGGAAATTAGTATTTGGTGGTAGGAAGATCTAAGGCTGCTGTTTGCAGCAGTCAGCAATGTTTGGTGTTACTGATCCTGTGGGTTTTTTGGCCACTTGTTATTTATGGAAGGATTCCCAAGCTCCATCCCTGCATAAAGGGCTCCTCAGCCACCCTGGATATCCACTGGAGTATAAATGCCATCATTTTATATCCATGCTGTGCCAGAACAAACACAATCAGCTGTGCTGAAATGACAAAAATCCTGATTTATATCCCTGAGGAGTGGAGTCCAAACGGAGCCCAGAGGTGAGAACAGAGGTGTAACCTCTTGTGCAGCTCACTCCGCTGCCTCTTTAAGGAAACATCCATTTCTCCTGCTAAATACCAAGGGGAAAAGGCCTCTGTGTGCTCCATTTTTCTCTGCTGACATTTTGATGTGATTAAATTCATGGTGCTGCAGAGAAATATTGCCCAGCAAAGCTCCCAGCCCAGGAAAGAGTGGGAAGTTCTCCCAAAGCCAGCGACTGCATCACGGCTCCACTTCAGCAGAATTAGTGAAACACCTTTCCCTCTCACCTGTAAATTACTTTTTCCTCTGCATGGGGCACTTCTGTTAAATGTTGAGTATCTTCCTTTTATTATTTGGCACAGCAACAAGCAAAAATATCAACCCTGACACTTAGGACAGCCCTGGAAGTCTGATGCAGGTGTGTCACAAGCTAACAAACAGTCATTTGATTTCTGTAGCCAATTGTTTCTGGGCTATTGATGATAATCCAGGAGGCTAATGTGATATTTATAGTGATTTTTATTTTTTTTTAAGGAAAAATATTGTGGTGACCTGTATCATTTTGCATGTCTCAGTTTCCCTAGGAAGTGTTATTTCTGGCATTTTGTTACTTCTGGCATTTGAGCACTAAACCACTTTCTTCTCAATTCTATCACTGTGGAAAAACATCTCAGTGAAAGACCAGTGCTACTGGTCTGAGAACATGGGCAATGCCATGAAGCCTCTGGCTTTATTTTTTTGAACTCTTTTTAAATTTTTCTGACATTCAGAATCACCAGAGGGAAATTGTGGGCAAAGAACTGACTCACTCATTTTGTACTTGAACCCCTGTCAAGAAGCAAACCAACTTCCAACTGACCTCATCAATTTATCTTGGGCTGCCTGGTGATCTGGTTCTGCTCTGTTGTTCTCCTTTTTCTCCTATCTTTGAAGGTGATGTGAATGGTTCTGTGTTGGCACAGCTGTGTGTGGCCCCAGAGCTGCAAGGTTTGATTTTCAAAGCATTCCTTATTTCCCAGAAATATTTAAAATAGCAGCTAGGATTGCTTATAGGATCTTGGGGTGGTGTGGGTTGGAAGGAACCTTAAACCCATCTCGGTCCAGCCCCCTGCCATGGGCAGGGACACCTTCCACCAGCCCAGGGTGTTATTTGTTATTGTTTTAAAAGTAATTTTCAGGGTCACAAAGTGAGAAAATGAGCTGGAAATAAGGTCCAAGAGTTTTTTGTACTCGTAAACACCCTGCACTCCATGGTCACCTTGTGAAAATTTAGTGGAAATGCGCAGGGAGGTTAAACAGGACTTGTGCAAGTCAAGAACAAAACAATTTCTGTGTGTTGAGCTGGTCACTCTGAGGAACTCCACAGTCCCCTGATGCAGTCCTGGGCAGAAATCTCCTCTCCCTTCACCTTAGCTCCTGCACAGTGTTAGGGAGGATGTGGTTCAGGAGAGGTGGGATGCTCCGTGTTTGAGCTCTCTCCTTTGGTGACTTTGGCAGAAGTCACTAAGCGACTTCGTTTTTCAGTGCATCCCATAAAATGCAAAGTGTGTTTGATGAGAAACCACTTACCCCATTCTTTACAGCGTGCAGACAGAGTTATGAGCTTGGCCAGCAGCTTCCTTGATGAAAGAATAAAGTAGATTTTTTTTTTTCCTTCCACGCTTCAAAATGGGCAGAATAAAAATTTTAATTACTTGTTTGTCTATAAATAATTCAGAGGCGCTATAGGTCGTGCTCATACACATGCACACATGAGAGAGATGCAGATCTTGTGCCAGAAAATGGCTTCAGCCTCTCACAGGTAGTAAATTTTGCATGGATTTATGGCCAGTAGTAGCAGTGCCCAGGCACAGAGAAATTGTGTGTCAAGGTGATCAGCAAAGGGCAGCAAGAAGAGGCTTTTCCCTCCTGGGAAGGCACCTCTCTGTCTCTAGGGAGCTTTTCCTACAAAGAGGAAAAACTTATGGACAGAAATAAGAATTACCTTATGGACAGAAATAAAAATTATTTTTTTAATCATCAGCCTAAAGAGCTGCTCACATGTCAGACCCCTCCTTAGTCCTGCAGCCATTCCTCATCTTCATCCTCATCATCCTGTGCTCTTTAATCTCTCAGAATTTCCTTCTTTCCTGAGAGCTTGTTGCATTTTTGGGGCTATCCTGTGCTCTGTGTTTCTGTTTCTACCCCTCCCACCACTCTTTGGAGGAATATCAAGTGAAACCAGCATCAAGTGATGAATATCAAATGAAACCAGCAGCTTTGCAGAAAATTAAGATATTAAAAATGTTTCTTGCAGCCAGGTGGTCATTTTATGATGCTGTCTCCTGGCAGATGCAGCAGTTTAAAAATAATTTTGAAATAACAAGTTCTTGGCCCTGCTGATGCTCTTGGTTTGGAGGTTTTTTTTATATTTTCCTTTTCAAATAAGGTTTACTAAGAAGAAAGCTCCCTCTTATCCTGGTTTATGATGCTTGCCCTTTCTCACAGTGCTTGTTTCAGGCTGGAGGCTTTGTAGCAGCACAGCTGATGGAGGAGCTGAGGCATGAAGGATTTATCAATATTAAAAATACCCTTCAGTGACATCAGTGCCTTTTTGGTCAAGAAAAAAACCTTCATTATTTTCTAAAACTGGCCAGACCCTGCACTTTTCCCTCCACATTCCTGCTCTGCTGCCAGGCTGCCTTGATTGAGGATTATTTTTCTTTTCTCATGCATTATCTTCTGTGATGAGCTGAATGAGAAGGGATCTGCCATAAGGAAAAAGACACCTGAAGTCAGGTCCAAAAAAGAAAGTGGGCTCTGGGGTGTGGAAGACCCCATTTATGTTGGATTAAATGTTCAGTTAAAATCACTTAATGCTGTAAAATATCTCAATTTCCACTGTAGCTCTGCCTTTGGAGCTCTTGCCCCAGCAAGGACTGACATCTGCCTGAGGGGCAGAGCCAGGGATGTGAGAGAGCTCAGAATGGATCATTACTGCCTAAGTAAGCATAAAATATCCATGTATTTTCCCACAGCTCTGCTTTGGGAAAATAAAAACTGCCTGTTTCCCCCTGTTTACTGCCATGGGCTCGTGGTAATCACCGATTGCAAAGTCACTCATAAGGAAGTTAAAGCCTGAGTGGTGCTGTGGGATTAAAGCACATATGGAAATTATTCTACAAGGGATCATTTCTGCAGCCCTGGGACAGGTTTTCATCCCTTGACTGACCAAACATTGCTGCTTTATTGCCCACCAAGATGGGAATTTGAAGATGTTTCCTGTATTTTCCTTTCCAAAAAGTAACTTTTGTGGGGTGATATCAAACAGTGGCGTGGGTGAGGGATGGACCTTCCCAGTGGCCTTTCCTGAGGGATGGAAGTGATGCTCTTTCCATCCCAGGCCAAGAACAGGTTTAATTTGTGTGCTTTTCCAACAGAAGGAGGGAGCTGGGAAGTGCTAAAAGTTGAGAGCTGGAAAGATCAGTGTAAGGAGAATTTTTTTAGGTATGACTGGACAAAATAGTTTATGTGTCGAATTTTTTATTTTATAGGGCGATAACTTCTTTTTTCTTTTTTTCTTTTTTTTTTAACAAAAAAAAGTTATCTTTTATAAAATAAAAAATTAAACACATAAACTATTTTATCCAGTCACACCTAAAAAAATTCTCCTTACAGGTGAGCAACTGGCAAAGAGCTAATTCCCATTTCTCTTTTTTTCACAGCCACCCAGACCCAAATTCATTGGCAGTGTTGTGCCAAGAACTCACCTTGGAAATCACAGTGACACTTTATCTGCACCCTGGGAATGCAGGGAACCAGGTCATGTAGCCCAGAGTCCTCTTGAATAAATGCTGCACCAGATGAATTCAAGAATCATAAAAGAGTTCTTCAGCTGGTTTATGTGCTGCTAATTGTGCAAATGTCAGCAGATGAGACTGAGTTTGTAGAACAACCCTCTTAAAACATCCACGGGGTCAGATTTTGTGTTTTGGTGACATTGGGCTTGTTGAAAGTTTTGTTTTAGGTAAGTTTGGGGCAGATTTTGAAATATTTCAGTGGTAACGTCATCAGGGCAGACACAAACATTCATCCTTTCCCTTTAACCTCTCTTCTGAGCTGGTTTATTTCAAGAGCTGTGGTCGTGTTCCTGTTCTGGGTGTGAGACTGCAGAATTCAGCACTGGGGGCTGCAGAGCTGCAGCTGTACTGCCCTGAGCACTCCACAGCTGCCCTGAGCTCTTCCCAGGCTCTCCCTAAGAAAATTCCAGCCTTCAGGAGTGTGGGAATGAATCCACTCATCATTAAATCATGGCTTCCAGGCAGCTCATACCTGTGTTTGACCCAGAGATTGCAGGGTTTTTATTCTAAAAATCATATTCATCACTTAGATCTGAAGCGGCTTCCCTGATGGCTTTCAGAATACTTGGGAAAAGCCATTAATTTCCAACAAGGATGGTAATTATGCTCATATGAGAGTAAAAGGGACTGTTTTGCTGCTTTGCTTTATTGGATGACTGAGCAATTCATTATTTGTGTAGGAATCTTATTTTCTGTTGCTGGCTGATCAGCCAGTCAAGACTGTAAATCTAATTAATTTGAATACATGAGATTGCAAGAAACAGTGTTTCTCTTTGGGTTCAGAAGTAAGAAATAATTATCCCACAAGAACTTCAGTGCTTTGGAACTCACTCCTTGGCAGCCTTGGAGCTCAAGCTCTAGGCAGGGTGGGAAGTCCAGAAAGAGCTTGTGATGATTAATAATTAATTTCTTGCTTCTTGGATGGTATCAGGAGCTCAGCTCAGTTTGTTAGGAGAGGGCATATGTGTCCCTGCCTAATTAGATGAGTAAAAGGCAAATATAAACAGGAGGAGGAGCCCGTCCAGCTTCCTGCAAGGCTCCCACTTTGCCAAAAACTGCTGTTCCTCCTGTCCCGTGGTGGCTGCAGCTGGGGGTGCTTCTGGTGCCTCTGCTCCTGGGGGGATCCCTCTGGAACTGCAGCCTCTCAACACAAATACGGACCAGGGACACCTTCCTGCTGGGTCTGAACCAGGTGAGGCTCCTCAAACAGAGGGATGGATGGGCAGAGGTGCTGAACCTCTGTGGGGGAAAAATAAGTGGCGGAGAAAGTGGAAGAGGAAACATCCTGTGCCAGCTTTTAATATTATCTGCAGATGAATGGATGGGATCATTTCACAGTATCAGAATATGTTGAGTTAGGAGGGACCCATCAGGATCAAATCTCTCACAGGACACCCCCACAATCCCACCCTGCGCCCGAGGCCGTCGCCTTGGTTTGTGGTTGGCAGCAGATTTCCGGTTTTAACAAAAATAATTGCAAAATTCCTGGGCTTTCCATCATTTTAGATAGGATTCTTGTTCTGAGATGTGCTGGAAGTCGTGACATTCCTCCAAAAGGGCTCACGTGTGGAGAAGTGTCAGGAATGCCAAGATCCAGATCCCGGCAGTGCTGCCAAGACACAGCAGAAGGACAAGGTCGATTTTCAGCGTGGTTCCAAGAGAAGGAGGAAAACAATATGGGAAGGGCACGTCTGAGACAGAAAACCTGGGCAGAGAGGAGAAAAATCTGTGTTTGGTTTCTTCTGTCAGCAGGAGCTGCCTGTGGATTGGAGTTCTGGGAGTGAATTCCTGAGTTCCTGGTGTTGGAGAGGCCGTGTTCTAAGGCAAGGAAAACAGGCAGCGATCAGGAGAGTGGGCCCCAAATTCCTCTCTGCTGTAGGAATCCTAAAACATGCTGAGAACAGCCCAGAAGGGCATTGTTGGAGTGCTAAAACACTTAAATCTCTCCTGCAGAGATGGATTCTTGGGAAAATGGGAGCATGGGCAGTGGGATTGACGTGGCCGTGGCTGCTCCCTGGCTGATGTGAATAAAAACTGCTTAACCCACCTTGTAAAAAATTTAGTCCCATTGAGTAGAAATTTAGTTCCTATAACACATTTCAAGGCATGGAATGGCCCCATTGGCATTTCCTATAAACCCTGATGAAATTTGGGATGAACCACCAAGGTTTCTTCAGCATTTTTATGGCAGAAATCCTTCACAGGGACTTTTTTTTGGATCCCTGAGCCTTGGAAATTAATATTATTAGAGTTCTTGAAGAGAACAAGTGTGGGACAGCTACAGCTTCTGCTGCTCAGCTTTGATTAAAGGCTCTTCATGTTTATTTTGGAGAGAATCATGAGGCATTTGGGTGTTGCTAAATATAAGTGGGATGACTCAAAAGGAACGCTGAGGTCCAGATTTGGAACAATGAATCAGGGAGATGTTTTGAGCACTATCAAACCCCACTTCAGATTCCCCAGATTGCCAGCAAATGTAAACAACAAAACTGAAAAAAACGTTTTGTTTGGGGCTGTATTTTTAGGTGGATGAGGCTTGGAGAGAACCTTGCAGGTATGGGAGGGTTTTAATGCTGCACTCCTTAATAATTCCTATATATGTGACTTTTTCCCCCCAAAATTTGGACATTTGCCTGGCTTCTAATGGAGAGGAGCTGATATTCAGGTGTTGAATACTGAACACTGACCTTTGCCTCCGTCCCTCCACAACTTTGGGCCTTTTTAAGGTATTTAAGCATCTAAAGAAACACCTGAACATAAGTTTGTAAAATTCCAGGATGGTTTGTGTTGGAAGGACCTTGAATCTCCTCCCCATGGGCAGGGACACCTTCCTCTAGACCAGGTTGCTCCAAGCCCTGTCCAGCCTGGCCTAAAGTTGTTCAGTTTTGGTGATTTTTTTGTGTTGAAGGTAGTTGTACTCATTTTTATAATCTGAGGTGGTTTGGAAAATCCTGAAGAACATTAATTCCCACATGTAGGCAGGTGGGCACCTCCAGAAAACTCATCCACAGAGAATCTACTACTTTGTGAAGAGGAAGAAAGATTTTAAACCCCAAACCAATCCCACATCAGTTTAATTTCTGGTGTGATAATCGCATAGATAACTTCTAAGAGCATTTATTCTAAATCTGAATTTTAAGCCACGTTTTTTCCATGGATTCCATTCTTTTGGCCAAGAAGTCCATCTCCAGTTGCATTTCAGAAGTTCATTTCACATGCCAGACCTGTTCCAAGCCCAGATGAAATGAAGGAGCATCGGTGCAGGCATTGAGCCCCACTAGAAATCTCCCTCTCCTTTGGACCTGACAAAGAGCTGCTTGACTGAGCCTGAAATGCAGCTTCTCAAGCTTTAAAATGCTATCCTTTTTGTCTGGCATTTTGTGGGCACAGAAATATTGATGCAGTTGACCACAAGTGCTAAAGAGAGAAAAATCCAATTTGTAGTCAGAGCTGAGTGGGTGAATTCACAAGCTGAAGATGCCTCACTTGGGTGGATCCTTTTAAAAAGGAACAGATTTGTAAATGTTAATGGACGTATAACTTTGA
Organism: Hypocryptadius cinnamomeus; assembly: GCA_013400635.1. Lineage (NCBI taxonomy): Eukaryota > Metazoa > Chordata > Aves > Passeriformes > Zosteropidae > Hypocryptadius > Hypocryptadius cinnamomeus. The sequence goes on along the minus strand of VYZP01062079.1, from coordinate 42,149 downwards.
AGGAGAGAAATTACATGTTGGTTTTGTTAAAAGTCTTTCTATTCGTGGTGCTGCTTAATTAAGGTGAATTTTTTCATTACAAGGGAAAAAAAATCCCTTTACAAAGAGGCTGTAGAATATTAGATGAAGTTCATCCTGTGCAGAGAGAAGGACTTAGGATATTGAAGTGAGAAGAATCACTGTTCTAGAGGCCTGAATTTCCCATTTCCCACCTCTGCCCAGTGTGGTATTCTCATTTTCCTGTAGCCCTGACAGGCAGGAGGTGCCTTTCTGCTTAAAATACATTTCTTTAATTTCTCAAAAAAGGATTTCTTTAATTTTTGAAGTGCTGTGTCTCTGCTTTTTCAATGCTAGGCCTAAGACAATTCCTGTCAAATTTCCAAAGGGAACAGAGTGAATCCAAGTGCTTTCCATCACATATGAAACCTGTATTGACTCTGAAGCTGGAAATCCTAATCAAGTAGAGTGCATTATCAAGTCTGATAAATCTTAACAGACCTTCTAATCAATAAAGCCTGCAGAGTGTGCCAGAGCACACAGCCAGGTCAGGAAATACGATTTTCGGGAAAGGCACAGAATTCCTGCACGTTTATTTAGGATGAGTATCTGAGTTATAGCGTTACTGCTTTACAGAAGAGGTTTAAGGTGACTCTGAGCTGAAATTAGTGAGGTTTTAATCCCAATTCAGGGTTTTTTTCAGCTGTCATAGATCAGGGTTCCTACAGAATGGAGAAGCAGGTTTTTGGTGGGGCTGTGCTGGTTGGATCAGATGTGTGTGCATAGAGGGGATATCCTTGTGCCCATTCCTCACTTTTCCATGTATCCATCCTTTTGCCAAAGTCCCAGAACGAGCTGATCCTCACAGACTCAAGGACTGAGAAGCCACTGATGTCACTTTGCAGCTCAGATGTCACTTTGCTTTAAGCTGAGCAGAGTTTTCCATGCTCTCAGCCCTGATGTTTTTGGCAATCCCTTTATTCCTACTGCTGCTTACACATCCCAACAGGCTGGCCACCTCCAAGGAGCTTAGGAACTGGCTCTGGTTTTGGGACTTGGGGATGTGGGCGAGAGCACGGGGATGAGCTCCTGCTGTGGGGGACAACAGCCTTTCCATGGAATGCTGATAATTCCAAAGTTGTGAGTTTGATCCCAATGGATGGGCCATTCATTTCAGAGCTGGACTTGATCCTTGTGGTCCCTCCCAACTCAGGATATTCCATGGAAGTTGTGTTTTGGCTGCTTTGGGCACACACAGCCCCTGTTCCAAGGGGCTGTAGATGGTATTTAGTGTCCTTGCTGGCTCCATGTGGGAATATTCCTGAGGAGGCAGAGGTTCCTGTGGGTGCAGTGGATGCTCTGCAGCCTTTGGTGGGTGTTGGGTGCAGCTCTCACCCCACATCTCTGGGGCAGCTGCAGGAAGAGTCTTTCCCTGAACTGGGGATGCGGCAGGAAAAAACTATTTTTACTTCTCTCAACTGCACATTTATTAAATTTCCAACCTGAAAAGCTCTCCCCCTGCCAGGATTTTTCTAAAAAAGAAGGATAACCTTGGCAGGCTGCTGAAATCTGTTTCCCTTGGCAGGGGGAGGCCAAGTGCTGCCTGTGCCCCGAAGGCAGACACTGCAAATCCTCTTCCTGGGGCTGCTGCTTTATTACCACGAGGGCTCAGGACTGAGCAGACACTGCAGACAAAGATATTTCAACCCCCTCTTCTCCCTTCACTCGGGGAAATTACATTTTGCTGTGTAGTGTTTAATCTGTCGGTTGGGCCGGTACAAAATGACAAGTAAGCGTGATTTAATTTTATGATAGTACTGCATTAGATGGCCACTTTATGTTGCTGTAAAAGAGGAATTTGGAGTGGTGGCATGCTCTGCTTTTCCACATTTGATATCCTTGTTTCCTGGAGTCTGACAATAAAATCTTAAGGGATGTTAAGAGTGGCTTTACTGTTGAGGCCTGGTTTCCCATGTGGATGTGTTTGGGAAATTGGGTGTCACAGGAGCACTGAGGCTATGGCATCATTTTAGTGGGATTTGACAAAATATTCTTCTCTCTGCTGACCATGACAGGACCCAGGGAAGGGCTGGAGTTGTGTGAGGAGAGGTTTAGGTTGGCCATCAGGGAAAGATTCTTCCCCCAGAGGGTGCTGGGCACAGCTCCCCAGGGAATGGGCACAGCTCCGAGGCTGCCAGAGCTCCAGGAGTGTTGGGACACCACTCCAGGGATGCTCAGGGTGGGATTTTGGGGTGTCTGTGCAGAACCAGGGGTGGATCAGAGATCTCTGGGGTCCCTTCCCACATGGGATATTCTCTGATTCCATGAATGGACATGAAGCCCAACTGGATTTTCCCATCTGAGGTTTCACATCTCACATGTGCCATGACCAGCTGAAGTCTGTTGATTTCTGTTATTTTTTTACTAATCCTCATACAAATTCATTGTAGGTAAGGAGTGGCAGCATCTTGCCTCAGCATTGCAGCTGGGCAGGAGATTAAATGCTGGGAATTGTATTGGGCACACAAATACCAGGAAAAAAACACAGCAAAATGGGGTTTGTTTCTGCCTCTTGAGTAGAAGAAAGTCTGTTCTGTAAATCAAGAGCAACACAGTTGATGTAATGATATTTTATCTAGATAGAAGTGAGATAAGGAAGAACTGGTGCTGCTGTGTATGACTCTGGGAGAACCTTGTCTGGAAAACTGTTTACAATTCCAGGCACTTGTATTCAAAGGAGATAAACAGAAACAGATGCAGAGCAGAGGTTTCAGAGTGGTTTAGGAAATGATTAACAAGAGATTGGAATACTCCTGCTTCCTTGGCAATCACAGCAGGCTGGATTGTGCAGCATGTGGGTTTGCACAGGGAAAAGGAGGAATAGGCAAAAATTGAAGCTGAGGTTGACTTGAGCTTAAATGGACAAGTCTGGATGTGAGAACTTTCCTTCTCTTTAGAACAAGCTCAATATTTATTTCAAACAGGCTTCTGTCAGGAAGGGTACAGGTGAAAATTCACTGGTTTGAGGATTGTGGTTTATTAAACTTTATTAAAAAGAAAAAAAGAAATAAACTGTAACCACCCAAACAACAAGAGGTGTAGCATTAGGATTATAATCTTACCATTACGTTCTTTATTTTAATTGATGAGCAAATTTAGTCGTCTCTGTTTTAATTAATCAACAAATTGCTTTGGTCTTTTCCAGGACATGGTCTGTCCTGGTTGGAAGTTGTGTCCTTCTCACAGGGAGTTGATTTAAATAGCTCTATATCCAAGAAGGAATTATATTGAGCAACCAAACCTAATCAAATTGATCAAATCAAACCAATTAAATTGAGCCTCATCAGCAAAAGTGGAAGAACAGGGATTTTCCTTGCTCTGATTCCAGGAGCAACCAAGTGCAAGTGAAGGAAGGCAATGCCATCAAATGTCCCTGCTGTCCTCTCTCTCATCCCATGCCTCAGCCTTCTGGAAAGCTCCTCTGTTTTCACAGCTCTTCATTGAGGGTTAGGAATTAAATCCAACACCTTCATGTTGAGACTCGTGTTGCTTTTGAGCAGTTTTTCTGCCAGGTTTTTAATGGACTCTCAGTAAAGTCACTCACCTGTGTTTTGTTCCTCTGAATAGTCGCTTGTGGTGCTCCTTCACAGCCCTGCTGAAACGTGTTTGAATTCCTGCCTGGCACTGAATGGGAACGTGCACTCCATCAGCCAACAAGGACACTTGTGTTCATACAGAATTCATGAGTGCATGTTAAACACTGCTAGAAAAGGACATTTCTTGTCTTCAGCTAAATTGACAGCTCCTCTTTCAATATCAACTCCGTGTGCTTGGGAAATCAAGACACATGATTGTCTCTTTTTTTCAGCTAAGTAAAAAAGATTTCTTTTTAATGTCTGGTTGAATGAAAATCTCTGCTATTTGCTGTGATATTTCCTTTCAAGAGGCGCTGCTTTGTTTTGGTGGATAACTATTGCTTTTCCCTTTGCTTGTCTGCCTTAAAAATTTCTGTGAGTACACACAGCTGTGATGAAGCTCCTTTCCTTCCACTGTCACTCAGAGCCTTTTCAGCAGGAGCTTTGTTTAGAGCTGAAAAACCACGATGCTGAGAATTGCCTGAAGAAAAAAATTGGAAAGTAACATGTTGTAGTGAGCAGGAATCTTTTTTTTTTCTTTTGTTTTTATCGTTATGAATTGAGTTGGGCTTTGTGTACCAGGCAGCAAAACAAGAGGTTGAGTGAGCTGGACAAACTGAGGCTGAAGGAAAAAGAGGAGGTGGGAGGTGATGCTTTTCATTACACTCATCCACTTTAGCTGTCCAGTCAGTGACTGAGGGGTTCTTTAAGGCCTTTCAGCAGCACTTTTCTGCCTCTTCACCAACAGGGTTTTTGTTCCACGTGGTGTCTCAGCAGAGGCACACGCTCTGGGAATGATCAGGTGTTTCCAGCTGGACAACCTGGCCTTGGATACTTTCAGGATGGGGCAGCCACAGCTTCTCTGGGCAACCTGTGCCAGAGCTTTCCCCTCCCAGGGGTGAATTTTGTCCCAAAATCTCCTCTAAATCTCCTCTCTCCACTTCAAAGCACTCCCCCTTGCCCTGTCATTGCTCATCCTGCCTGTAGATCTTTGGAGAAGGGGATATCCAGCCCAAGGGACACTCTGCAACATTTTGGCAAGGCTCACCATATGTATTTCACCTGCATGAGGAAGGATATTCTAAAGGAAATTTTGAAAGGCTCTCTAATTCCCAGGCAATTCAGAGAGTATAACAGAGAGAAATATTTGTGTCCCTGAATTTTAAAAAATGTGCTGTAATACCCATGTACCACAGGATGGAGTTACAGACTTAACTTTAGATTTGCCCGCCTTTTAGCCCAACGGTTAAATGTTTGTTTGTTTGAATATGTTTTGGTGGTTTGTTGGTTTTTTTAAACACAGTTTACTTGCAACAGATGTGACCAAGCATATTGGAGAGGATTCTTCCACCTTGCAAAGGGCAGAACGAGGTTATAGCAGGCACAAATCCTGCCTGTGCTATGGGAACAGGTTGGACATGGAGCTTGTGCCACTGCTCTGAGTGCTTTAATCTTCTGTTATTCAGTGCTCAACAAAGATCCCCCTTTTCCAGAAGTCACAAAATCATTCAGGTTGGAAAGGACCTCTAAGATCATCCAGCCCAACTTCCAGCCAAGGCCTGGATGCCTGTAAATCATATCAAAAGGTGCCACATCTGCCTGAGTTCTGAACCCCCAGCAGGAATGGGGACTCCACACTCCCCTGGGACTCTGTCCCAATGTGTGACAGCTCTTCCAGGGAAGATATTCTCCCTGATATCCAACCTCAACCTCCCCTGGCATAACCTGAGCCTTGTTTCTCTGTAGTCCTGGAAGAGGCTGTGCTCTGGAATGAAATACTCATAAAATCCACTTTCTGACCTGATGCACTGGAGCTGAGCATGCACTGGGTGCTGGCACTGCAAAACATGCAGGGATTGCAGCTGGGATGGGGAGAGGCTTCCCCAGGGATTCATTTCCAGGCAGCCAAGCTCCCCCTCAGCAGGATTGGTATTCCTCAGCTTCCCTGGCTGTGGAAAGGTGAGAGGATTTGATTACAGACTAAAAACAATTATGAAACTGAATCTACTCATGTTTGCAAAACACTTGGAAATCTCCAGATTGTGGAATTGGCAGAATTAATGATTACCATCTCCACCAGCCTGGCACTTCCCTACCTGTCAATCCTCACACAGGAGCACTTTTTCTTGGGGAATTTTTGGAGCAGAGCTGCTCCAGGAGAGGTGGGTGCCCCTTTCGGACAGCCTGCAAAGCTGCCTTGGTGTGGCAGGATTGTAACCCCCCTCATTTCTCACCCCCAGTTCCTTCACAAACATAACTGAAGTTTTACACTTGCCAAAAAAATCTTGTCTTCAGTTTAAAGTACTTAAAAACTAAATATTTCACTGTGCTTAGTAACATGCTTGGTCTTATCCTGAACTTAGGGATAGGGCCGTAGGTGATGGTAACCCTTAAAACAATGGTAACGAACATTTCAGTTTATAAACACCCAGGTGCACCCTGTGGGGAGATAAGGTCTTGATCACCTGTTCTGTTAATTGGGCTGTGCCTGTGATTGTGTTGAGCCTCACACCTCAGCCCTGTCCTCACCCAGCTCCAGCAGCTGCACTTGTGTCCCAAAAAATTATTTTCTGCCTTCTCCTGCCATTTTGTGAGTGCTTCCAGGATAAAAAAACCTGGCAGCTCCTGATTTTCAGAGGCTCAGTCTGCCTTTGGGACACTTTCCAAGCCGTGTTGGCATTGAGTGTTGTCAGCCAGTCTGGTCCCACCTGCTGTCCTGTCCACTGTGCTGCTGGGAACGCTGCAGGAACATGATTGGCATTCCAGCTCTCTTGGAAAATGCCTTATGGCTGAGGAACGTTTTTAGTTTTGGTTGTATGGGGCTACTAGATTTAGAGAACCTGCACTGGAAAATGAGCATGTCCAGTTGCTTAAATACAGTGATGTGGCTGTTCCTCTGGGGGTGGGGACCTGGTGTCATTCAGTTCCCTGGTTTTGCAGAGGTTTTAAATAATGAAGCTGTTGTGGCATCCAGAAACCTGCATTTGATGCTGAATGATGGCATTATTCTGGTGTGAGGTTGGTACAAACGAGAGCAAAACCTCTCCATAAATAGCATAATTACATGGACATTACTAGAATATTATCATTTTTATAAGCCACACATACCCAAAGATATCCCAAACTTTGACAGCAATGTGTTGGATATTTCCAGCCCCAAGGAGGAGCCAATTTTCCCTTGGAAAAATATGTCTGATTCTGGTCAGAATTTGTCTAACTCCATGTAAAGAGCATTTTCCCCTGCCTTTAGCAGGATATCTGTAAGAAAAATCTCTTTCTTCCACAGGTACTTTTAGATCATCATCTGCTAATAACGGGCTTTATCCCCTTCCTGTGGCAGGTGACTGTAAAGCTGTCACCAATCATTTGGGTTTACAGCAATAGCAATTATACCAAGGGTTTTTATTATATTTTGAATGCTGTGTTAGTAGTGTAGAATAAATTAACCTTAGCCAGAATTATGCTGGCTCTATATTCCATTAATATTTGGGATCAGGCAGCATTTACAACAGAATTGCCTCTGCAGAGGTTATTCTGAGTATGACAGAAGAGGTGTCTGTCCTGCCTTGGACACTTGCAGGGATGCAGCAACCACAGCTTCGTGCCAGGGCCTTCATCCCCAGTAAAGAATTCCCAAACTTCCCTTCATCCCCAGTAAAGAATTCCCAATTTTCCCTTCATCCCCATTAAAGAATTCCCAATTTTACACTGATTTCTCTCTGTCACATGATTGAGAAGTATCTAAGGGTAATTCTTTCTATGAAGTGTTTAAAACACGTGCTGGATTTTGGGCAATATTGAGGATTTGCATTATTTCATGGTGGTTTTGGCACCTGGTCTGTTGCTGTTGGCCTGAGAATAATCCCAAAAGAAAAAAAAAAGAAAAAAAGAAAAGAAATTGCAACATTTAGTTTTGTTGATCAGTGTTAAATCAGAATCAGGATAATCAAAGGATATAATTGGGAGTAGAATGTGCTTAGGTTTTAGCAGGTTTCAAAGAAACTTCAACCCAGGCTTGCCTTGAATTTTATACTGAAAGTTGCTTGTGAAAGGGAAATTTCCCAGGCAGGAATTGAAAAGCTCTTTGAAGCATGGAGAAGTAGCAACACCAAATAAAACAAATTAATATAGTGATATTTCCAGGAACCCTTTTATAATTTTATGATACAGAATGAGTATAGAGGGCAAATGTATAACTGGGGGTGTGACAGAGTAATGTGGTTGGGGTGGAGCAGAAGCGGAGTACAAAATCCAAAGAAATAGGAGGATTCAGTGTTAAAGTGGTGATATTTTCATGGCTCTGGTGAAGCTGTGCCACAGCTCTCAGTGTGTGTTAACCCAGAGGAAGTGACACATTTGCACTGCTGGATTTACTTAAAATCAGACTGCAGAGCAACTTTTGGTCCAGTCTCCCCAGTCACATTTCTGTGCTAGGCTGTGGCAGGGGAAGCTGAGTGTGTGGCTCAGTTCTGTCCAGACGACTGAAGGGAGGGAATTTCCATGTGGGGTTTGACAGGAAAGCTCTCCAGGCTGTGTTCTCAAGGAAGGAATATCTGGAGGGGTTCGTGCACAGCTGGGTGTCACACAGGGTTGTGCAAGTCCTGTCCTTGCTCCCTGGCCACCTTGCCACGAGGAAAGCTGGAGATTTTACTTTCCTCCAGCGGAATCCTCAGCTTTGATCTATTTCGCTGTCTCAGTGGCTCGTGCTGTCCTGAGGTGGAACTGAAGCACAGGAACAGCACGGAACCAAAGGGATGTTCATGAGCCATGCAGCAAACAGCAAACCCCTCTCCATTTCCCACCCTTGCCAACTCCAGTCTGGGGCAGGGCTGTGTGCAGGAGCACCAAGGCACTAAAACAGAGCAGGACTGAACCATTCACATCCTCTGAAAAAATCCCTTCACCCAGGATTCTTCTCCTGGGAAGCTGAGATGCCTCAGAGAAAAAGGAAAACAATTCTTACCTCATTTGCTTCTCCTGTGTTTTGCTCATGTGGAATGTGTTTGGAGATTGTTTACTCACAGGTGATTGTCTGATTGGATTCTGGTGTGAGTTGTTTTGACTCATTGGCCTGGAAAGAGTCACAAGTTTTCATTAGTATCTTTTTATCATTCACTAAGTATATTTTCTGTATTCTTTAGTATAGTATAGTATTCTTTAATATAATATAGTATTATAAAGTAATAAATTAGCCTTCTGAGAACACAGAGTCAGATTCATCATTCCTTCCTGCCTTCATTGGGATATTTCCCAGCAAACACAACACAGGATGTCATCCCTAAGGAATGTCTGAGCCTCCTCAGCTGAGCAGGTGGTGAACTTGTGCTTGGCTGGGTTTGACAGCACTTGTGCTCCATCCCCCAGTGAAAATTAAATAAAAACCTGTGCTTGGAGTCAAACTCTCTCCTAGGTCAGTTTGGAAGAGCTGCATCCCAAGCCTCTGGAGTTGCCCTGGCTGGGTCTGGGCGTGGCAGGGGTCAGAGGGGATGCTGGGCTCTGCTCAGTGGTGCCCAGAGATGGGACAAGAGGCAAGGCCATGAAGGAAAACAGGAAATTCCACCTCAATGTAAGAAAAATTTCTTTATTTTGAGGGCAGCAGAGCATTGGAAGAACTGCCCAGGGAGGCTGTGGAGTCTCCCTCTTTGTTTTGAGAGACATCCCAAGCCCACCTGGGTGTCTGCCTGTGGCACCTGCTCCAGGTGACCTTGCCTGGGCAGGGTGTTGGACTGGGTGATCCCTTTCACCCCATTCTGGGATTCTGTAGGGATCTGCCTCTCCACAGCAGCTGCAGGGTCAAACCCCAACCTCTTCTCCTGTGTATCCAACTCTTACAATCCAGCCTAGCACCGAAAACGTGGGAATGTGGATGGATGGGACCCCCAAACCAAGCTGGGGTTATTAACAACCTATTGCATTTGTGGGGTTCCCAGAGGAAGGGAGGAACGATGAATCTGACTCCATGTTCTCAGAAGGCTAATTTATTATTTTATGATCTATATTATATTAAAGAATACTAAACTAAGCTATACTAAAGAATACAGAAAGGATACTTACAGAATGCTAAAAAGATAATAATGAAAATGGTGAGTCTCTCCAGAGTCCAACACAGCTTGGCAGATGAGTCAAAACAGTTCACATGAAACCAATGAAACAATCACCTGTGGGTAAACAATCTCCAACCACATTCCAAAGGAGCGAAACACAGGAGAAGCAAATGAGATAAGAATTGTTTTCCTTTTTCTCTGAGACTTCTCAGCTTCCCAGGAGAAGGATCCTGGGCAAAGGGATTTTTCCAGAAAATATGGCTGTGACAACAAGGGGCAGTTTCTCAGTATCATTTCAGCTATGCTCCCCTGTAATGAGTTCAATACACTCTGTAGTGCTCCTATAAAGCTAGTTATGGGATGACAGCAATATATGGTGTGATGTTACGGGCCTTTCATAACATTCCAGAGTAATTAGGACATAAAATTGAACTGAAACTTTAAACGACATTTCAGCTCTGTTCTCTCTCTACATATACTGCTCTTCAGCAGGCAAAGGCAGTAATTTAATATTGACTTCTGTCTGCAAGATTACCATATAATCTAAATGCTAATAACAATTAAAGCACAGCATGGTGATTAAAGTGTCTCTTGAATATTGAAAATACAGGTAATAAATGGGGCAAGGATGTGAGGCAGAGTTGGAGTTTAAGGATTTGTTCTGAGGGGCTGTGCTGAAAAAAATGAGTTGGGCTGGAGGAGTTTTGTGCACAGTCTGTGCTTCTTTCATGCTTAGCCCTCAAACACAGTCTTGTTTGATATATTTTTATTCCAGGCTCTATCATATGGAAAGCAGACTTGTGAAGCCAACATCTGAACTCTTTTTATTTCCTTCCCCCATCTCTATAAACAATAGTTTGTCTCGGGAGAGGTTAAAGGGATGTTTTCCCTCACAAATTGAGAGGAGTATGGAATATTTCCTTTTGGAAGTTAGCTCTTGTTACTGAAGTACACACTTCAGAGTTTTCTAGGAGGCAGAAGAACCCTGAGAGGCAGCTAAAACAAGAAAGAAAGGAAATGAAATGCAGAAACCCTTTAAAAAACCTACAGCATGTGTGAAAGCATGTGAGATCCATTAAACTCGGGGAACACCGGGGTAAATGTGCAGCACAAAAGGTCCCTGAGCTCAGCTGTTGGTTCTTCCAAAGTTCTGTTTGTGTTTCCCTTTGCTTGCAGCTCAAAGCAGGAGCTCAAATCCTGAATTTCATGGATTTTTTAATGGATTTATTCACAGAAGTTTTAATGGGGATGAATTGTAGGTGTTGGAGCACCAAGGATTGTGTAGATGGATGCTGGGATACAGGAGTTGGAGGGTGACATGGATGATTCAGTGGATCCTGGATCTGCCCTGAACCCTCAGTTAATCCATTTGTTTTTGCAATAATATATTGAGGGGGAAAACTCCCTCTGTGTGTTCTGATTTCCTGCAGCCAGGTCCAGCCTGGATCCAAACTTTGGAAAACCCTTGGAAGGTGTTCACTGATGACCCTTGGCAGGTTCAAAAGCCTCTGGACTTCTCTCCCTCATCCAGCTCATTTCCATTGCTGAATTAATGCTGAGAATTGAATTTTTATTATCTCTCAATTATTTAACCCAAAAAAAAAAAAAAAAAGAAAGCTTTGTGAGATTGTTCATTTCCTCCTGGTCTCTGAATTTCTGAATTTCCCCATCTGCTCCCACAGATGCAGTGTGAGGCAGCAGTGCATGGAACAGTTGTCATAAAGCACACAGTGGCTGCCCAGGGACCCTTCCCCAGCCACTGGCTCCTTGTGGGGCTTTTTTCAGCCTGCTTTAATTTTCTGCTTGTGGGACTCACCAGGCAGACTGACTTATTTTGCCCTTTTCCCAGTTTTTTTCCCTTATGTGTCTTAGAGGAAGGAAGGGGACAAAAGAAGGCTATAAAAATAAATCAATTACCAGCTCTTCCAAGAAGCTGTTGCAGCTTGACTCATCTCTGCTCCCTTTTATGCTCAGAGAAAGGCAAACAGAAATAGTTGACATTATTTTGGTTTGTATTTTTTGCTTCCTCTGCTGTTCAGATCTCTTGGAATTGTCAGGATTTGTATGGGTAGGGATGCTGCTTTGGCTTTCAGCTCTTTCCCCCTTGCATTTCTCCTTTTATTTTTTTCAATCCCATGCTTCAGGATTTCTAGGTTTAGCACAAGAAACCATCCCTATTTCAAGAGGATTTCCCTGTGGATTCCACTGCAGGGATCAGTTAAAGGGCCTTGGCCCTGCCTGGGCAGCAACATCTGTTGAGCAGAAGCTGAAGGACCCAGCTGGTTGGGAAAAGCAGCTGTTCCTCTCTGGGTTCTGTTCCCCTGCTCTGTGTCACCCCTGGTCACCCAGGTAAGCCACAGGTGGCAGATCCTCCCTGGATATGGGAGGAGTTACCAGAATTATTCCTCAAATCAGCACTTTGAGGCTAAGGGTGTCGCTGTGATGGGGATTGCAGGGCAAAAAAAAAGTTTGAAAAATGTTAAATCCTCATTTTGGCTTCTGTAAAGTTCTTTGGTGACAGAGCTTGAGAGGCTTCTGCTCAACTCTAACCCAAGGGTCTGAATCATCACAGAATCCTGGAATGGTTTGGGTGGGAAGGGACTTAAATCCCATCCAGTGCCACCCCTGCCATGGCAGGGACACCTCCCACTGTCCCAGGGTGCTCCAGCCTGGCCTTGGGCACTGCCAGGGATCCAGGGGCAGCCACGGCTGCTCTGGGAATTCCATCCCAGCCCCTCACCACACCACAGGGAGGAATTCCTTCCCAATATCCCACCTCTCCCTGTCTCTGTCAGTTTGAAGCCATTCCCCCCTGTCCTGTCACTCCATCCCTTGGAAATTGTCTCTCTCCATCTTTCTTGCCAGCTCCTTCAGGCACTGGAAGCTCACAATGAGGTCAACCTGGAGCTTGTCTTCTTCAGGCTGGACAATCTCAACTCTCCCAGCCTTTCCTCCCAGCAGAGCTGCTCCATCCCTCTGATCATCCTGGGGCCTCCTCTGGACTCTCTCCATCACTTCCACGTCCTTCCTGTTCTGGAATCCCAGGACAAGAGCCGCTCAGGTGGGGTCTCACCTGAGCAGGCAGAATCCCTTTCTTCTCCTTTTCCCTTCCTTTGTGGGGCAGAATCCCTTTTTTCTCCTTTTCCCTTCCTTTGTGGGGCTGAGGCTTTTGGCAGAGCAGCAGCAGAAAGGCTCCTGTGCTGGCAGAGAGGAGCAGGGAGAAGTCCATGGATCATTTTGATCCCTTGCTCTGGCTGCAGCTGATGGAACAGCGACAAAGATCCCTGTGTGGCTCAGGCTCAGGAATGAAAGGCTCTGAGCTGTGTGAGGTGGTGTTCAAAGGGAAGAAAGGGGGGGAAATTAACTCAACATTCTTGTAACCACTTGAACAAGATGCAAATAAAATGGAGAAAGGCTTTTGTGTGTGTGTTGGGGTGTTTGTGAGCTGGGATTTGCAGAGCAGATCCATTATCCTTGATGAAAACGTTTTGACTGCTTTTTGTCAGAGCCCTTCTGTGCTCTAAGTGCTTCTCTTCATCATAATGGGCTTCCCTGATAGATATCCCTGCCATTGCCACCAATCCGGCTCCAAGCTTTATTCCTTCAGAATTTAAGAATGTGGGTTTTATGATAATGCTTTTCCTGTGGCTGGTGAGCAGTGCCCAGGGGTTTGAAGCATTTATTATTGTTAATAATCCATGTTTAATAGAACCGCTTTCTTCTGGAGATGGCAAAGAACATGATCAATTTTGCAGAGGGGAATTATTTCACCTGGTAATGAAATACCCTCATCTCCTGGGCCAGAAGAGGAATGAGATGGGACAGAGCAGCTCAGCAGAAGAAATGCTGGGTGGTTCATGCAGCTGTAATAAGAATATCCTTTGCTATTTTGGGCACCCCTCTTCATTCCAAGCAACAAGAAAAAAAAAAAAAACAAACCAAAAAACGAGGTGTGATGCAGATGGAGATGAAGGACCTGGGGAGATGAGGAAAGGTCATTTTCCTGACACAACTGGACACATGCAAGGAGGAGGAGCTGTGGTTTGAAGCTGTCTGTTAGGAATAGATTGGACAGGGCATCTTGGCCCCACGGGAGGGAATCAGTCAGGACATCGCTCATCTGAGCCGGGTTTGATTTCTCCCTGAGCTGCTGGGGAGGGAGCTCCTGACAGTGCCCAGCCCAGGGGTAGGACAGGGAGTTCGTGGAGAGCCTCAGGACCCTGAATTTGATAGGGCACTCACTGCCTGTCTCTGTGCTCCTCTGGGAGCCGTGGAGAATTGAGAATTACAATATTTGAATCTCCTGGCAAGGGGGGTTGTAAGGCGTGCTGGCAAATTTGGCTGGTTTGTACTTCTGAGAATTACAGATTGTTCAGCAAAAGGAAAAGGGACTTCCAGAGAAAACAGCCCCCAGGAATCCTCTGCCATAAAAGTGCCCTGTAACTGTAAGATCCTGTTCGGGTGCTGCTGTGAAACAGTGGCCTGGGCTCAGCTGCCATGGACAATGGAGAGGTTGAAAGTCCTTGGAAAATGCCAAAGCAATGGGATATCATCTGGTTCCAGTTTTTAACCTGCACATTCCTTGTGTGGATCTGTTCAAAGGGACCTGGGAAAAACAGTTGCTTGAATGACCTGGATCATTTCTGAGGTCTAAGGCAAAATAAGGGATTGTCTTCCCCCAACACTGCTGGGAGGTGTCTATGGTCCCTCAAGAAGGGCTGGGAGCTGTGCAAATCCACAGTCACGCTTTTCCTTGCTCATGTCAACACTTAGAATCCTTAATTTTTCTTTTAAACACATTTTCAGCCCAGTAATTTGAGCTTTGCCTCTGCAGCTCCATTTATTCCCCTTGTGGGGTTTGTCCAGGGGTTTGTCCCCTTGTGGGGTTTGTCCCCACAAGTGACAAACCCCTGGACAAGCCCCAGTGAGTGGTGAATTCTTCTGGAAAAGGGTTGTGAACTTAGGGATTTGTTTTGGTGGTTGCTAGACATGCTGCAGCAAAGGAACTGATGGCCTGTGTCAATCCTCACCTTACCAGCAAAATTATCTCAGAATAAAGAAATGTTAAGGATGAGAAATGTTCACCTAATCTCTCAAATGCCACTGCTGTTTAACTGTTGCATGAGCTAATTAAAATAGAATTTTTGCTCAGTTTAAGGGTAATAGCCCTGAATTTCTTTGAGTTCAACTGGGAACTAATTTGGGCTCACGTGACAATTGGATCCATTTATCTCATTATGCCTATTAATTTGCTTTCTATTATGTTTCTTTTCAAGGACTGAACCTGACTGGCTTGACATTACTTTCCATTTTAAAAAATGTTTTTAGTATTTTATTTTCTAATTAGTATTTCATTTGTCATCTTCCCCAACCTTGTGCCACAGTGATATCCTTAGGAGGAGCAGCAAAATGGATTTTTCAGGTACTTAAGTTTGGAAAACTCCCGAGTTTAGAGCACTAGCAGCTGTAGCTGTTCTTCAGTGATTGGTTTTAATTGATTTTAAGAGCATCCCCACATTCTCCTCCACCTTTAGGACTCATGTCAGAAAAGGCTGCTTGGGAGTGCATTTATTTGTGCCAGGCTCAGAGCTGGCTGTGAGACACCACGGGGGATGGCAGAACCAGGAAAGGTGGCCCTGACCCCTGCTGAGAACACTTTATTTCAGGCTCCAACAATTCAATATTGAAAGCAATGCAATATTCTGAAACACTCTGAAAAGCAGCAGAGACTTTGTACTAAAAATACCAAAGGCTTTCCATTGAGCTGCTCCAGCTGAGGAGCGTTGTTTGTTCAGAGATAATTAGCGGAGTCCTCTGAGCTTTCTCAATGGCTTTGTGCACGTCCTGACAGCCAAAAAACACAGAAGGAATTCAGCAAGGCTACTCAGAACATTATCTAAATACCGGATTAATGACTCATCTCCCAGGGAAGAGGCAGAGAAGGCTGGAATAAAAAAGAGAAAGCGCTCATTCAATGGTAGCCATGGTCTGTGTTCTCCTCAGGAGCTTCCTCGGCATTGCCAGGCAGAGGTTGGATCTTTTTGGTTGGAGCCAAACACTTGTCAGCTGGGACCTGCTGGTTTGGGAGCAGCATTGAGATTTACTTAAATTTATTGTCCTGAAACCTCCACCGAGAATCTGTAATCCAGCCAAGTATTAAACACCATTCTTAAAATTTACAAGAAGGGAAACTTAAAATAAAAAAAAAGCTTTTTGGGGGTTTGTTTTTTTGTTCTCTTGGGTGGAAAGAGATGTTTTAATGTCCCTTCCAACCCAAACCATTGCAGGATTTTATGATTTTCTGCCCCATTTCCACCATGAGATTGGAGCTGGAGATTGGGCTCTAGACAAGAAAGTGACTTTGTCAGATCAGAATTGCTGTGAACCCTGAGCAAGGCTTTGATCATCAAAGGGCTGCACAAATTAAGTACCTGCAGCTTTGATTTCTCTCATTCATTGCTCCTTTTTTTTTTTTTTAATAAAAAAAAGCAGTCAAGACCATCTTTGGAAGGTACCTGCAAACACCTGTGGATGTGCAGAAGTAAAGGGATTGTTTCCTTGCCCAGGTTTGGCCCATCAGCTGCTTGTAAAGGATTTTTTTTTCTCTGTTAGATGTGCTTTTATGACACTCACTGGGTATTTAATATGATTCTAGTCTCTGATATTGGCATCTGCATATGAAATGCAGAATCTCTCAGCAGCACAGGCTGATGTGACCTCGGGATGTGCTGTGTGATTGCAAATGATGTGAAGTTTGTCTTCTGAATAAACTTTTATGACATTCTGTAAGGTCAATTTAAAAGCAGCTGTGTTGTACTTGGGATTATTTAAAACTCCCTGGAACATTCCTGGGAGGGAAAGGCAAAATGTCCCACAAGGGACACACTAAGTTCATTTCTGTTTTTCTGTTCAATTTGTAACAACCAAAGTAATTTCTAGCACTGTCAGGGCAATAATAATTCTAATCTTACTTTGATTGTGTTTCTAATTAGTATTTTAATATTGCAGAGATCAAAGGTGCCTCCATGCAGGTTTACTTGAGAATATGGTAAGATTTTTATGCTTAAAAAAAGCCCTATAGAATTCAGATCCTGCAGACTTAGTTCTTAAAATTATTAACAACCAAACAGTTAAATTATATAAAAATAAAACTGATGCTCCTTAACTGAAATAATTTTAATTGTTGTCATTTTAAATCACAATATGAAAGAAAATCACCTTGTTAGGCTTTGCTGGCTGACACTGAGTCCTCACTTGGTGCAAGTCTGGGGAGGATTTTGTGCTAAATCACATTTGGGATTTTCCTCTGTGGTTTTGTGTTGTTCTCCTGCACAAGGTTAAAGACTCCCAGCAATAATTATGTTTCTAATCATGTGAGTTTTCAGTAGTCTCAGGAAAAAAACATATTTTAGTGCCTTTGCTTTGTGACAGAATATCAACATTCTTTTGAACAGAGAAAAACTCAATACTTCCTATATTTTTAACAATATAATTTTGATCTTCCAGAGTCTAATCTGAATTTCTGCCTATGCTCAGCATTGTCCCAGACCAGTAAAGGTGGCACAAACCTCAGCCCTTTGCTCAGCTGGATCACTCCTCTGTTATTTCCATTGGTCCTTTTGGGGCCAATTCACAGTATTAGACACAATCCAAATCAGAACTTCTGTCCCAAAGAAAATTACTGTGCTTGGAAGTAGAACCCCCAGTTTATTCAAGTTTTCCTGGATTCCAGAGCCCCTGTACTGGAAATTCAGAGGGGACTGTGTTTGCTGCTGCTGCTGCCTGACCATGAAGCACCATTGATGTTTACATTTTTTCCTGGCAGAAAGTGCCACAGGAAGTTTCCATTTTCCAAAAGCCCATTTTCAGACACAGACCACTTCCATTTGTGATGTGGTACCATCCTTTAAATAACTCAATAATGACAAGGAAATCACTCAGCAATGCCCAGCACGAGCCTCCATGGCTCCTCTTTGGGCACCCAAAAATGTCTACTCTTATTCTAATTAATTTTTACTATTTCTGCCTCAAAAATTTTGGGACATGGAGTAGTGTAAGTAGATTTTTTCCACATAGTTCTCTTATCTATATGTGGAGTAATGCAGATTTGTAGTGACTCGTATTCTTCCCTGTGTTTTCTCTGTGCAGTGTAGTGAGCAGAGAAGAGCTCCCAAACCAGCCCAGCTGATGTCAAAATTATTTCATCATTAACGATTTTACTACACTAAAACTAGCTGCCCTTTGTCTTGTTGCTTAAATAAAATTATAATCTTCACTTGCATGAGACCTCAGTGGCTTGGAAACGGAAGTCGTAATGGTTGGAATTCAAAATCAGGATCAAACTGGCTGTTCAAGTGCAGAAAAACTGGATTTTTTTCCTTCCTGTAGAGACTGGAATTACTGCAGAGGGTAGATTTCATTTAAAAGGGAGGCTGGGGAGAAGTCTTCCTCACCAGGGTCTGTATTTCTGGCAAACATGTCATTCCTCTGCTTATTTATCATCTCCCCTTCATAAATGTCAAGTGTAACAACAAAAGGCTTTAATAAACTTGTCAGAATTGTTTCATGCCAGATTGTGTGAAAAGGTTATGGATAATAATAAAAACAAGACCTGAAACAAGCCCGAATTCAGCTCCAGGAGGAGCCTTGGTCTCTGTGTCTCTCCTGAGAACTTTGTGTTTCACTGCTGCAGTTAGAAAAAGAAATTTTTTTGTGCCATGCATTAAACTCTACATCAGAACCACATACGTGCACATGCTACTGAGTAGAAAAAGGAGTATTTTAAGCCAGGCATTTCAGGCCTGATGACTCAATTTGAGGAGCTGGTGACAAGCTCCCTTTCTGAGATGTCAGATAACAAGAAATAACCTGGCACCTTCCTGCTCACTGAATTTTTTTTTTTTTTTTTTTTTTAAGCCAGCAAGGATCAGAATAGGTTTTTTTGGACCCAGTTCAGCAAAGCACTTGCCTCAGCGCTCAACTTTAACTGGTTATGTGCAATTTGTTGCTATTTATTAAAAGCACAGAGTACATCTTATCACTGAGTGAGCTGCTGTCCTCCCACGCTGCCTCCACTGCATTTAATTCTCCCCTCTCCATCCGCTTGCATAATCATTCCATTAGGATGGCTTGGGAAAGGAGTAATTGGTTTCAGATGTTCCTGCTTGACCAGTTTCTGTCTGAACACTCAGCTGGGGACCCTGTGTTCTCCACAGAGTGTTTGGTGGTGCCTGGATTGCTGATGGTTCCCCGAGTGCTCATCTGAAAGATTTCCTCCTCGCCACGCTCTTATTTTTGCTTGACCTTGCACGGGCATATCCCAAAGGAAATGTTGTTGTTAAGATGTTCTGGAGTGAATCACTGTAATAATGTACACACAGTGCCCAGCTTGGAGCAGCCATTAGCTCGTGTAATTACTGCTCCTGTCCCTTTTACTGCTCGTTAGTGATTTGTGTGATGCACAAAGCCCCGATGCTGCTCTGGGTTTGTGTCTCTGCGGGGTCTGGGGGGGGAAGAGGCTCCTGTTCCCTAAACAGAGAAAGAATCAGGAGGTTAAAGGGGTGAATGTGAGCACTGCTGTGTCTGGGATTCCCAGCAGCCAGTTTATGATTTAGGAAGTAAAATGTCACAGAATCTCAGAGTCACTGAGGTTGGAAAAGCCCTCCCAGACCACCAAGTCCAACCTGTGCCCGATGCCCACCTTGTCCCCAGCCCAGAGCACTGGTGACATCTCCAGGGATGGGGACTCCAAACCTCCCTGGGCACTTCCAAGGCCTGACCACCCTTTCCATGGAGAAACCTCTTTACCCCTGAGCCGTCCATCACCTGCCTTAGGAGCCTGGGTGTGATGCACACAGCTGTGCAGGGCCCAGAATCGTGGGATGTCTAAAAAGCCTTTCAGAAACACCAAGCTTCTGAGCCTCCTGCACTGAGCTGTGCATTCATATTCTCTCACACCCCTCTGATGAACAAGAGATGTGTGGTTATCTGTCCCACCTGGCACTGCCCCTTGCAATGGCACATCTTGAAGCATCCCAAAGTGGCAGTGACCCTGCTCCCCATCAGCACCTTTGGCTGTCCAAGAGCTAAACCTGTGTTTGATTCCTCTGTCTGCCAGGGAATGATGTGAATGAACAGGGTTTGCTCAGCAGAAAGAGAAATAAAGAAAGAAATACGAAGAAATATAGACTGATGATCTCTATTAGTGAGTAATGTTCTAATGACTAGCAAATAACCTTTTCTTTCCCCCAGGGCCTTAGTGAAAACGAAGCTCAGCAGTGGAACTGACAGAGGCTGAGGTGGTGCCATCTCCCTCTTCCTCTCCTCCTCTTACAGCTGTTGAACACTGGCTCCTCATGTTTGATCAAAGATTCCTGTTCAGCTCAGGTTGTGCCACTCAGTGATCAGCAGCTGCCTTCTGGGACAGCCCCACTCAGACACAGCATCCATACAAGTGGTGCTGAAACCCTCCCAGTGATGGGATCCATTAAATATTTACAGGGAAAAATGTTTAACTTGGGGATTCCCTGAAGGAACGAGCTGCCAGGCCCTGAAATGAGGGCTTGGCACTAATGGGATTATGGCACCAATGGGATTATGGCACCAATGAATGTTTTTGTGTGAATTCCTTCCTGACCCAGCTCTCTGTGTCTCGATTAAATGTCTCTGTATCTAATTTTGGGGTGTTAATTCTTGACTCCAGCCCTCACTGCCGTGGCGTTCCTTGAGTTAAACATTCGCCATTTCTCACCCAGGAGTTGTGCTTGGCTTTTCCTTCCACTGATGTATCTTGGACAGCAAGAAAAGGGATTTGAGCCGTGTGACAGCTGTAATTAGTGCCAATTCCCCTTATTTGTGAACTCTGGTGGAGGTCAGAGCAGTGGATCCTCTGCAGTCTGACCTTCACCTTGAGCCTCTGAAATGAAACGTGGTTACTCAGGAGTTCCTTCAGCCTGAGTTGGGACACCAGGGTACAGGTGGCAAGCTGGGAGTAAGAAAAAAACCCCAAACAATTTTATTCTATCCAAAATATGACCAACAGGTTAAAATGTGAGGTGTAAAATTTGTGTAGAAGGCTGGAATCTGGTTCTGGAACAGATGCAGCCCAACAGCAAAATAAGAGGCTTTAATAATGACATGAGTTTGAAATGAAAAGGATTAGTTGGTTTGCAATAAAAGCCAAGGGAAAGAAGGAGCATGAACAAAAAATAATTTTGAGAATGGGGAAAAAACCCCCCCATAAAGCTGTTTGGAGAAGGGAGATTGAAATTAGCAAAGGCTGTGAAAATCACAGTGAAATCTCAAATACTGTGAACAATACTGAGGGAGAGAGAACTGATTCTGTGCTGTTTGCTTGTATTGCCTTCCATTTCTAAATATGCTGGATGAAAGGCATGGAAAAGGACAAGTGTGAAAATCAAAACTAATAAGGGAAATTAGGGGGAATTAATGAGGAACATTTCAGAAATTCTTTTGCCGCCCTTGTTTATTGATGAGCATTTAGGCGTTCCCATGGCAGCTCAAGGATTTAAATCCTGACAAACTGTAAATGTTTTATTTCCTGAAAGGACAACCCTGGAGGAGCTTTCCTGGGGGGTTTGTCCTTCTGCTGAGGCTGTTCCTTAGGGAATCCTGGAATGGTTTGGGTGGGACAGGACCTTAAAGCCCATCCACTTCCACCCAACACTGCCACGGCAGGGACACCTCCCACTATCCCTGGTAGCTCCAAGCCCTGTCCTTGGGCACTTCCAGGGATCCAGGACCAGCCACAGCTGCTCTGGGAATTCCATCCCAGCCCCTCACCACCCTACAGGGAAGAATTTCTTCCTAAATGGCAGAGATCTATTAGTATTAGTATTTATTAGTATTAGTATTAGTATTAGTATTATTAGTATTAATGCTGGGGCTGTTATCACTGCCACTCATCACTTGATGAGGGACTCGTCCAGGTTAAATCCTGTACCTTGGCTCAGTGATGGTCCCTGTTTATCCCTCAGAGCCACAGTGCAGGCAGAACTCGGATTCTGAACTTCCTTCTCGTGTGAGGAGAGATGGTTGCAGAGTTTCTTAGTGATTTATGCCCAGGCATTTTTCATCAGGAAACTCTGGAGAATTGTTTTAGCACTCTCACACCTCTCTGATTCATTTTTCTCTGGGAAGTCATTTCTGGGAGACCAAATTGCAGAGAGATACCGGGAGGAGGGGGTGTTTGTGATGGGAGGAATGGGAACATTTCCTGGTACAGATAATGCTGCAGCTGTAATTCTTGGTGATAGACCAATTCCAAACTCTGGTATCTCCTCTTTCAACAGGGGATGAGGGTTCCACTTCTGTAAAACATAACAAATCTCTGATGTCTTGATTGGGTATAATTTAAGGGTTTTTACCTCTTCTAAGATTTGAGAGAACTGAGATTTTCAGTTTTCCAGGCAGGTTTGCATCTGCTCTGTGCTACATTAGAACATGACAGAGAAGATGCATCCGTGTGCCAAAAAATTAGTTGGTGGTTTAGACACAAAGCAGGAATTTTATTGCTGAAATTTATTTTCTGGGCTGCAGGTCCAGGAAAGGATTTGCTGGAGAGAGACGGCGCCAAAGCTCCTGCATTTGAAGCCTGACTGACAAGCAGAGAATAGGCAGGGCCCTGCTTGGATAGAATTCCTCCTGGTGGGGAGAGAACTCAGAAAAATGGACTTCTCTAATGTAATTACCTGTGTTTGACCCCAGAGTTACGGAGCTCTCTGACTCCACCCTTGTTTAATTCAGCTCTGGCAAAAGGGGAGCACACAGAGCTGAGGCCCATTTTACCCAGGCCATTATTCTGATGGAGACTTTTTGTGATGCTGCAAAGGAATAAAGAACCTCAGCAGAAATGAGTGGTAAAGCCTTGGTGACGTGTCTGCCTGCATCATGAAGGGATAAGTTTTGTAGAGTTCCTTTTATTAGTAATAAAAATTATACATAAGCAGTGATTGAGTTGGAAACTGGAAGCAGAGATTTTAAACACAATTATCTTACTACTTCTTGTAAACACTTGGGGTGCAACAACCCTGTGTGGGCTTTTTTATGAGTTGAAATGAATCCTTTAATTTGTTTAAGTATTATAAGTAATTTGAAGCATTGGTAACTTCTGCACAGTAAAAGCTAATGGTTCTCAAATATTAAAATATGGGTTATAAAGAGATTTTCGTGCTTTGGTTTAAATTGTAGAACATGCCCTGGCCATTATTGACCTGGAGAGTGACACTGTCATTAGTGACTTAATTGGCACAGCTCAGGCAGTTTGTCCTGGTGCCAATTCTTTTGAAGATGTGGCTGCTCAGTGTTCTCCTTCAGAAGAAAACCTACTGAACATCCAGCAAAATCTGGTTTTGTCATTAACAGAAATGGCAAAGTTAAAACACGCTGTTAAATATCCAATAAATCTTTAGTCTCTTTCTTTTGACCTGATCAAAGGCTCTGTAGTGATACAACTGCAGCTGATAATTTAAGAAAATGTCTTTTATTTTCTGCCGCCAGTCCTGGGGACAATGGCCCTGTGCTTCAGATCAATAGATATTTTCTTCCAGAGCTGATTTAGCTTTGACTGGAAAGGAAAGCAATTAAGTCAGGCAAGGAGGGTTTGGAAGTGTGCAGATGTATTCATAGGGGTGGCAGCTTAATGACCTACTTTTGGTGATAGTATTGAAATTATAGCATGTTTCAAGTAAATATCAAATGCCAGCCAAACAGTTGCCATAGTAATGATAAAGGAAATGTAATTGCAGTCAATCAAATGAATATTCAGTTGATGCAGTTAATTTGCACAAAGGTGCACTCATCTCAAACCTGCGTTTTACAACGTCCAAGCAGGGATTTTTCTGCAGTTGGCAAAACATTTCTCATTCTTCAGAACTTCTGTTGCGAAAATTCCATTGTGGAACACTGGGCAACTGCACTGGTGCTTTAAGACAGTGTTGAGTATTCATTTATTTTCCAAATCTTTATGAAGATGGATATTCCATCCAGTGGGAAAAGCCTGGCCTCATTTCTTTGGAGGAAAGCAACAGCTGAGTGTCTCTCGTTTCCTGCTGTTCCTGTCACGTGCAGATAAAAGGTTTTATTTATTCCAATTGATTTGTTCAAGATTTCCCTGGAAATTTCCTGTATATCCTGGTCAGAATGTTTCCCAGGAAATTTCCTGTATATCCTGAAATTTCCTGGTCAGGATTCTATTCTTAAGCTTGCATATTCATATTTTTGGGGAAATGTGTATCTGGGCTTAAATATCCTCTGTTTGGGATAAAAACAATGCAGGACCACTTGGAGGGGTCCTTGAAGACACAAGAAGGGACAGAGAGGTGCTGGTAAAAATATCACTGTGTGTTACCATGGTCCTTGAAAACAGTGGATTTTCTCAGTGATTTCTACTAATGAGAAATATTTATTTCCATTCCAAAAGGAATGCCATTGCTGCTGTCTTCAGAATGTCCTTGAGTATGTTTTTAGTGTGACTTTAATCAAATGTCATTTTAACTCCAGTCCTATGCTGCAAATCTCTGGTGAAATTCTATTAATTTTCAATTAAACTTCAAGTAAACCAATTAGCATTCTCATTTCTACAGAGCAACAAAGGCAGAATCTGTAATGAGTCTTTCCAGTTGCTCACAGAGGAATAAATGGTCTGGATGGATTCCTCCAGTGTGTATCTCTGGGAAACTTTGTCAAGTATATTACCTTTATCATCTCCTCCTCTGCTTCAGGCTCTAAATTGGCTTTCTTGTGGTGTACAAAACCATCTTTAGCCCCTTCTCTCCCTAGGCTGCATCCCAGAATTCTTTGTCTTCACTGGAAATCTTTAACCTTGCACGAAAGTGTGTTTTCATCAAAGTCAGAGCTGAGGCAGGCACTGTGGAACCCTCCTTGTCCTGAACAACTTCAGGACCTCAATTTGTTGGAGGGCAGGAGAAGGAATTTCCCCTTTTCATTCTAAATACACGAATGGAAGTGTCTGGGTTTTCCCAGCTGGAAACAGGCTCCAACTCAGCTCCTTTGTGCTTCTCACCAGCCTTTCAACCTTTCACTTTCTCCTCTTGCTGCCTGCTCCTTGCAGACAGAGGTGATCCCTGCCCTGAAGAGCTTCATTACCAAAAGGGATTCCCTGAGCAGGAATCCTGGAGTTCCAGGGTGGGGTATTGTATTTGCAGGGAAGCCCCAACGAAAGCAGGAATGATGAATCTGACTCTGTGTTCTCAGAAGGCTGATTTATTACTTTATAATACTATATTATATTCAAGAATTCTATATCAAACTATACTAAAGAATACAGAAAGGATGTTTACAGAATGCAAAGAAGATAATAATGAAAACTGGTGACTCTTTCCAGAGTCCCAACACAGCTTGAACCCTGATTGGCCAAAGAGTCAAAATAATTCACATGAAACCCATGAAACAATCACCTGTGGGTAAACAATCTCCAACCACATTCCAAAGGAGCAAAACACAGGAGAAGCAAATGAGATAATTATTGTTTTCATTTTTCTCTGAGGCTTCTCAGCTTCCCAGGAAAAAAATCCTGAGCGAAGGGATTTTTCCAGAAAATGTGAATGCCACAGTGGGGATCAGAACTTTTGTCATTCCTCCAAGCCTGTAGCTCTCTGTAGTGCTCAGCCTCTGCCTTCATGTGGGGTTTAATCCCATTGCTGGCTGCCCTGGGCTCTCCCCCTGGCTGGTGCCACCTCCAGAGCCTCTGTGACTGAGTGTGGAGCTGTCCCCAAGTGGGGTTGGCTCGGGCTGGTTCTGTGCCAGGTCCTCTGTGTGAAATGGAGCTACTGCAGCTGCTGGGGAACTGCTGCTCAAACTGGCTCTGGAGCCAGGCTGGAGTCACACCCGTCTCTTCTGATATCCTTTAAACTTGAAAGGCTGGCACAGACTCAGCCTGGCTGAGTTTCACTCTGAAATCAGAAAGCGCTCGAGTCAGGAAGCTCAGTCAGGTCTGTCAGGTGTCCTTGGTGCTTGGGAGGGGACTGTGCTCTCTGAGGGACACCCAGAGCACCTCAGGTGGTTCCTGCTGTGAAATCCTAATGAAAGAGCCATGGGGAAATTCACAGATCCGCTTTCCACCTCCTGAAATAGAATTATTTTTGCTTAGGGCAGAAGAGATTTAGCGCAGAATCACTGAGGGTGGAAGAGAGCTGCAGGATCCTCGAGTCAAACCTGTGCCTGATGCCCAGAGCATGACCTTGGACACCTGCAGGGATTGGGAGACTCCACCACCTCCCTGGGCAGCCCCTTCCAGTGCCTGACCACCTTTTCCATGGACAAATTCCTTCTGATATCCAGCTTAAACATGCTCTGGCACAGCCTGAGACTGTTCCCTCTTGTTTTCCACTTTTTACCTGGGAGCAGAGCCTGACCCCCACCTTCCTACATCCTCCTTCAGAGAGCTGTAGAGGTTTCAATTCTCCCCTGAGCTTCCCCAACCAGATAAAATCCAGTGCCCAAGCAGAGATAATAAACTAGACAGCCCTGAGAGGTCAAATCCCTGCTCTCTGAGGGCACTTCTGTCTCTGTTTCTCAATACCACAGCCTGTCATTACAGGTTGATGCTAACTGGCACCAAATTAAGTGGAATTCCCTGACTTGAGACAGATCTAAAGATTAGGGGGGGAAAAAAAAGAAGATGAGGTTTCACTTTTTACAGGTGGAAAGAAGTTTACAAGGCTCCTAAACAAGCCTCAGTGGGACGTGCAGGTTCTTATGGCACTTGGCTCTTTTAAGTTCTATTTCTCTGTTCTCTCAGGAACCTAAAACCTCCTAATCAGGGAGCTGCTGGTGCAGCAGGTGGAGTCCTGGCTGTGTTTTGCTGAGCTGGAAGCAGAGGATATTACTGCCATGGCACTTGGCCCCTTCCTGTTCCAGCCCTCGCAAACAACACAGGAGTTAAGTGGCCGGAACTTGTAGGAGCAGGAGAAATCGTGTTAAATTAAATAGAGCAAAAAATGGGGGTGTTTGGGCAACAGAAGCCTTTTACAATATTATTTGGCTGTTTCAGGAGAGAGCAGCAGGGAGGAGGAAATCCAGAGCTCCTGCTGCTGTTCCTGACAAACCAGGGCAAGGTGACACACAGGGAGGAGGTGATCCAGCAGGAGCTGGGGGAGCACAGCCCTTGGCTGCCCAAGAAGCTGAGAAAGCAAACAAAGAGCAAGGAAAACAGCACACTGAATCTTCCTGATACCACAAGCAAAAGGCTGCACCAAAACCTCAATCTGATGTGTGCCCTGGAGATGGGGATGATGAGGAGGTAGCAGGACCTGCCTTCATCCCCCTGCTCTGAGAAAAAACCCTGCTGTGCCCTCTTGAATTTGTGGGGTTCCCAGAGGAAGGGAGGAATGATGAATCTGACTCCATGTTCTCAGAAGGCTGATTTATTATTTTATGATACTATATTATATTCAAGAATACTAAACTAAACTATACTAAAGAATACAGAAAGGATACAGACAGAAGGTTAAAAAGATAATAATGAAAACTCGTGACTCTCTCCAGAGTCCCAACATACACTGGCCCTGATTGGCCAAAGAGTCAAAATAATTCACATGAAACCCATGAAACAATCACCTGTGGGTAAACAATCTCCAACCACATTCCAAAGGAGCACAATACAGGAGAAGCAAATCAGATAATTACTGTTTTCCTTTTTCTCTGAGGCTTCTCAGCTTCCCAGGAAAAAAATCCTGAGCGAAGGGATTTTTCCAGAAAATATGACAGTGACAGTGCCCTGGGCCAGGCCCCCATGGCATTCCAGGGGCAAAGAGGAGCTGTTCTGGGCATCCCAAAATCCCATCCAGCTCTTGGAGCCTACATGGTCACTACACTCATGGGGCTGTACTTCAGTTTTAAGGTATTGATGAAATAATTAAAAGATTTCTTTTAGTGTTCTCAGAGCTGTTCAGTTGGTGAGACAGAAGCAGAACAGGTTGAGGGTTTAAATGCACGTTTCTCCTGCATTTCATGTTATTTTTGCTCACATAACTCTTGAGTTCAGTCCAGTGAAGTGAAACACTCTGAAGTTACATCCCTGGACTGAGAACAGCCTCCTTCTTTAAGGAAGAAATTAAATGCAAATCCTTCTTCATTTTCCTTTCACGCTTTGTTTTTTGCAGCAGAAAAAACAGTGCAGGGTTATTAATGCTGCAGGTTGCAGGACTGACCTTGGCTTTGACAAAAAGCCATTTTCAATTTTCACTCTGAAGGACTTTGGAAAATCTCTGTATGAATAAGTTTATTATTTTAACAATAATAATATGTGGTACTGTGCTGCGTGAGATGAAAATAGGGGTATCCTGTGCATTTTAGCAGCTGAGCCAACACACCTTGTGTTTGAAATTCCCTTTATAGCCAATGTATTTTAAAATGCTGGCCTGGAGCAGACTGAAGGCATTGCTGTGATCTCTGGTGTTTGGGACTATCTGCAATAACAATAATTTGGGAATCTTTTTTGTGGTCCCCTGATGAAAATGAACGTGTAATTACAGATTTGAATTAATTATGTTGCCCTGGATTTAAGCGAGATGCCAAAGGCTAAATGAGTCCCCCAGGGGTGGTGACAGAGCTGAAAATAAACCACAAATATTTTCACCTCTGTGCCTTCCCCTGACCTCAGGGTTGTTGTGTCTGGACCCCAGAGCCTGAGGGAAGAGGCTTTTCCATGGGAAATGTGTGGCCAGTGGAGAGCTCCAGAGTCCTCAGGGAAGTTTTATAAACACACTCTTGTAAATCCACTTCGTTTATACACTCGAGGTGACCAATTAGAGAAAACAGCCCAGTGACAAACTGCTGTAATTAGAGGAAATCAGCCAATCCACTAATTGGAGTCACAATCCATCTGGAGAATTTATGTATTAAAACACCCAAACACTTGCAGGAGTTTCAAGGGGGAAGCCAAGGAATTGGTTTCTTCCCCTTTACATGGAGAAAAAGTATGTGGAAGCCTGGACTTCCTAAGGGTGTGGAAGTGGTATAAAGGTGAATTTTTGACACGCTTTTCTTGCTTCTTAAAGCAGTCACAGCTCTTGGGATGACACCTCAGAACTGGTGAACTTCTTGGAAAAGAATTTTGGTTTGGTTTGTGACCCAGTGGAATTCCTGGTGTGAGTTTAAACAGGTTGTGACAAATATCACATGTTGATGTTCAGTGTTTTTCCCCAGATATACTTGAAATATTATTTTCCCAGCAGCAATAATAATAGTTAATTATTATTTAACTTGGTTCTGTATTAGTTATTACTGTAATTGATCATTTGGAATAAACAAGCTCTTCATTTGCATTCCTGCAAAAATTTTGTGCCTATCCTTAATGGGAGCAAAAAAATGCAGGGAAGCAGAGGTGGTTGTGCTTAGCTGCAGTTATTTTTGACACAGTGTGTAATTATGTCTGTAATTCCATTTAGCACATGTGAATGCAGTAAATGAGATAAATACAGGAGTGGCTTCCCTTGTGCAAGTATCCCAACCTCCTGACTGGGATGGGAAAGATGGAATTTTCACTCTTCCAGGCTTGTGCTCTACTCTACAAGAACCCATTTACACAATAAATGGAGTTACTGCTTTAAATAAAAGTGAAAAATGAAAATTTGGCACATTTAGGGAAGGAAGAGCTGCAATGTGAACAGAAATGGTGCTGCCAGTGATGCTCCACCTGGCAAAAAGCTGATGGCATAAACAAAAAAGAAGTGGGAAAAAAGTTTGTGGGGGTTTGTTCAGGTTCCCAGCAGCCTGGATTTTTATTCTCTTTCCAACACAAACCAAGCCAGTATCAAAGACAAAGCCAAGGCACCACCAGAAATTATTTACACTTTTTTTTTTCCACTTGAAAAGCAGCACAAAAGAGAGATTGGGAATTTCAGAGAGCTGCCTTGGAGACTGGGATATTTATCCAGAGAAGCACAGACAAACTGAGGAGGTTCATTCCCTACCTGCTCCTCATTTTCTTCAGGAAATTGTCATTAAATGAAAAGCCAAATTAAAGCATTATGGATCATTCTTCCTTCTCCAAAGGAGAAGAGTCAGGAGGAATCCAGCAGGTACCTGAGCCTGGATCAGCTCCAGCTCCAGACTGTGCTTTAGTTGTTCATCCCAGCCTGTCATCATACTGGGGCCTCTGGAACCCTTAAAAACAAAACAAAACCATAAAACCCAAAGCAAACCAAACCAAAGCAAAAAACCAAACAAAAACCAAACAACCCCCCCCCCGCAAAAAAAAAACGAAAATGAAAACCAAACCAAACAAAAAAAAACCCCAACAAAACCAAACCAAACCAAGCAAATGAAAAATGACAATAAAAACAAAAAAAAAAAATTAAAAAAGGAAGGAAAAAAAGAAGTGTGTCCTGTTTTTAATGGGAGTTTGCTTGCTTGTGGGTTGTTTTTTTTTTTTTAGTTTTGCATTCAGGATGCAAAATTGTCCATTCTGGGTGTTTTCTCTCTCCAAGCAGTTTGACAAAAAGCAGGTTAAATACATTAAAAATTCCATCTCCTCAGCAGCTTTCTCATGGCTTCAGTGATCTCTGCTTGGGTTTTTTTGGTGGGGAGAACACAAGGCTGGCAAGGGCTGGAGGTGAATTGGTTTTAGGCATTGAATGCCTGATGGATTGTGCTGGAATGTGGCAGCTTGGAGAAGATTTTTTCTGTAATTCTTCAAACATTTGTGCAAAGCAAAACCCCTCAAAGTGGAAAAGTCTGAGGAGCTGAAGCCCCAGGTAACACAGGGCATTCTTGCATTGATTTTCCAATGGAAGCAGAATTAGGAAACTGCCCAGAACTTTATTTATTTGAGGGTTGTGAGCTAATTTGACTGACCTTCTTCAGTGTCTCATTCCACACCCAGTTCCATTTAAATCAGAAGCAGAGCAGGGGCATTTAAAGCTTTATTCTGATATATTTATTAGTGGTGAAACACTTACATCATAATTCTCTTTGTCCTTGCTTTGAGCCCCTGCAAAGTTCACATGAAAACACACAAAGTTTTGGAGAGATTCGTGCTGTTCCATATTTCTCTCATTCCCTGGGCAATATTTTATGGTCCCTGTGTTTATTTTGCCCTCCCTATTTTTGATGTGTATCTGCAGAGAGCAGTGAGCAGCCATCCACTGCGGGCTGCATCTGATTTTAGGAAGAGTTATGCAAACACATTTTTCCTGTTTACCCAGCAAGGTTTGAGTTGCACTGACTTCTCCTACAAAGCAAAGTGGAAAGAAGCACGGGGATAAAAGTGGGGGAATAAAAAGAGGAGGGATGATAAAAGTGCCATTTTTCCTCTAAAGAACAAAGCTGTTTTACACTTTGCCACAAAGCCCTGCTTGGTAATATATTTAGGATGATTTAGGAGTGCTTTAGCTTTTTAGGGGTGGATTGCAGGATTTCTGGAGCTGTGCAGTTTCTGTAGAGCTTTGAATAAATGAAATACTATCTTAGCCATTGTCCTCCATTACTGAACTATCAGAGCCACTCTTAACCTTTAATGTTCTTACTCTGACAACAGCCCTGGGACTCAGACAAGTTCTATTATTCCTTTCACACATGAAGAACTGAGGAACAAAGAGGCTCAGACCGAGATTTTCTTCTCAGCCTTGGTTTGAGTGAGAACTCACATCTCGGTCTTCTCTCCACACAGAAGTTTGTTAGTGGTGCACTATTAATTGGGGCAACATCTAAAGTCCTCTTAAAAAATAATTAGGAAGGCCAGGATGTAAGTCTGAAGTTAGAGGAAGTGAAATGATTTCTTTCTGTATGGAATGTCTTGGTTAAAGTCATTGAAATTAAAATTTGATTTCTTTTTAATACATTGCATGAATTCTCTTTGCAGAAAGTAAATAGAGTCTGAACTGCTTTTTAGAGGAACTAATTTGGATTTGGGGGATTATGTGATGTGATGACTGGAATAACAAATTCATGCCTTTTTTCTTTGAAATATGAAATAATTCAAAGTGATTTTTCAAAACACAAGAAGGGGGAATTGAGAAAGTTTAAAAGCAGAGGTCACTACCCCTTTGGGTCATTGTACCACCAGGATTGTAGGGGAAAAACCCCAGCACACTCCTCGAGTTCCCAGATGTACCAAACCCTTCTGTGCTGGACTCAGACTGCCTGAACTTCCCTGAGATTTGCTGGGCTGGTGAATAAAACCAAATCCTCATTTCTGCCAGGTTTGGGTTCCTGTCCTACAAAAAGGACTTGTGGAGTTGCCCCCACCCCGGAGCATTCCCCAGCTCCCTCAAACACCTACAAAAATACAGGAATTTCCCTCTCTACCACAAAATCTAACTGTAGGTGCCCAGTGGAGCCCTGATTCCAAGTGGGATTTCTCCTAACTAATAAACTCCATACCCAGCTCATGGCTTTCATTGCATGCCTTGAACTTTGTGCCTGGTTTTGACCCAGAAACAAGAAAGATCTGCTGTGGCATTCACATTCTCTGAAAAAATCCCTTCATCCAGGGTTTTGCTCCTGGGAAGCTGAGAAGCCTCAGAGAAAAAGGAAAACAATTCTTATCTCATTTGCTTCTCCTGTGTTTTGCTCCTTTGGAATGTGGTTGGAGATTGTTTACCCACAGGTGATTGTTTCATTGGTTTCAGCTGTGAATTGTTTTGACTCTTTGGCCAATCAGGGTCAAGCTGTGTCAGGGCTCTGGAGAGAGTAATGAGTTTTCATTATTATCTTTTTAGCCTTCTGTCTGTATCCTTTCTGTATTCTTTAGTATAGTTTAGTATTCTTGAATATAATATAGTATCATAAAATAATAAATTAGCCTTCTGGGAACATGGAGTCAGATTCATCATTCCTGCCTTCCTTGGGGCACCCTGCATTTACAATACTCCGGCAGTGTCTGAAACTTTGTGCAGAGATTTCTTTTAACTCAGCTCAGCAAATGCTTGCAGGTTTTCCTTGATATTCCCAGTTACGGCTCCAGAAATGAATTATGAGTGGGCACAGGAGCAGAATGAACACACTCAGAGGTCTCTGGTTCAGCTGGGCAGTCCCAGTGCTGGGTCTAAAAGGGGAAATTAAAACCCTTTCTGCAGGCTGGGCAGAATTTGGGTGTATTTTAGGTGCATCCCTGGTGACTGATGCTTGATCAGCCTCACTTCCCTTCAAAACACTGCTCCATCCAAATGGGACTTCTCAAGGGAAATGACTCCTTGGAAAGCTTTGGCTCTCTTCAATATGGAATAAAAACTCCCTTTTTACACCAGACACTCCACCTGCAGCACCTTTTTGTGTCACCTTGTCCCTGGCCAGGGAGGGTGACTCCAAACTTGGATTTCTGCTCCAACCCATGCTGGGGCTCTGCTGATCAAGTCACTGATTTGCCTTTATCTTCCTATTTATCCACTGGAGAAAAAAAAAAAAAAATTGGGAATTGATTTCTTTATTTGCTTTGAGACCCACTAATAAATGTTGTATCCATTGCCTATTTATATTTTACTTATAATACACTGAATAATCACACAAGCAGGTGTTAAATAATAAATTCCACAATAATTATTTGTTACATCTGAGGGGGTTTTTTAAAGGATTCTAAGACCAAGTGGCAGACTGCTGTAAATTTTCTGTTCTTTGGGATGATTTTATCTTCACAAAGCTGAGCATTTCCAGGCACAAAGCTTCATTTTCTCGGCAGGAATGAGATGTCAGGGAAGTGTCTCCTGCAGGTCACTCAGGCTGCATGGGATGACTTCACTCCTGCTGCCGTGACTCTTTAGCAGATGAGCCCCTGGATGTGAAGCAGGTGATGAAATGTCCTGGTGAGAAAGATTTTTGTTTTATTTCATGGGGCTTTCCTTGAATTTTAGATCAATCTGATGGTGGAGGGGAGGGAAAGCCGAGCTGCTTTTGCCTGGGAAAAGTTAAAACGCTGATAATATTGGCTGATTTTTATCAGTGGAGATAAGAGGATTGTCTCCATTAACATTTGTTCATTTTCTCTTTCATTTGCAGCCCCTTTGGAGGTGCTGAAACCCCACTTTCTCCTTACAGCCTATGTAAATTACCTGCAAACAGATCTTTTCCCATCCAGGTTATATTTCTTCCTCTTTCTTCTGCACTTCCCAGTTGCTGTGCATCATTTATTGCCCTTGAAAATGCAGTTCTGCACTCAAATTCCTACTGGTGATGGACAAAGTTGTGTATCCTCAGCTTTTCTGGTCAGGGTCTTCCAGCATTGAAGAATTTTTGTTTCAAGTCCTTGATCTTTTAAAACTTGGGACACTTTAGATGAATCAGAGCCTCCAAGAACCTTTATTCTCTTTAATATTTTGGCTTTACGTGTCTATGAATATCACTTTTATTTCTTCCCATATTTTTAAGGTAACAGGAGGAGAAAAAAAAAATAAATAAAATAAAGCTTCTACATAAAATGGCAGCAATTGAAGTCACATTATTTGTGCAAGCAATGGCCTGAAGTCCTGTCCTGGATTTAAAGCAGGCAGTGCCTTATGCAAAGTTTCAGGCACTTGAAAGGAAGCAGAGCAGCACAGTTGAGGAACACAGTTTGAACAGCAAAAGGCAGTTCTTGGGAGGATTTCTTTTCCATTCCCCACACTTGTTACCCTGCTCAGCAGTGCAGATTGCTGGGGCACTCCACAGTTCCATTGGAGGGACAGAATTTCAGTGCCAGGAGCGGGAGGGTCAAAGCCTGGGATAGAGAACAGGGAATGAGAGGAGCTGGTTTGGGCCAGAGGAGAGACTACACTGAGTCAACACCTATTAAAGTTCTGCATTTTTTGCTCCATTCCCTGGGGAAGTCCAGCAAAATCCTGACTGAGCCTCTTTGGGACTTCAGCTGGAGGTTTTTTAATGAAGTTGTTCATGGTCCATGGAACAGTTCCCTCCTGAGGAGAAAATAAAACACCCCAAGTGTTTCAGATGACAGCTTTGGTGGTGCTGGGGCCAAGAAGTCTCATAATTCAATGTTTTACCTAAACAAGAGGAGGAGGAAACACCCACAGGCAAATCCACCAGCACAGGAAAGATCCTGTGAGGAAAACCACCATGTTTGGGTTCAAAGTGAAAGAGGCAAAATTAGGTGAGCAAAATGGAAATTCCTCCCTGGGAGGGTGGGGAGAGGCTGGGATGGAATTCCCAGAGCAGCTGTGGCTGCCCCTGGATTCCTGGAAGTGCCCAAGGCCAGGCTGGAGCACCCTGGGACAGTGGGAGGTGTCCCTGCCATGGCAGGGGTGGCACTGGATGGGATTTAAGGTCCCTTGAACCCAAACCCAAATGGAATCCCATGATTCCACGATATTCTGGATTGGTTGCTCCTGTATTTGTGTTCAGAATCACTGCCAGGTTTAAGAGGAGCCATAATTGTTCAGTGTGGGGAAGAGAGTTTGGGAATCTGTTGGAAAGCAGTGGCAGTAAAAGTGTCAAACCCATTGATGTGGAAATGTGGAACATTCACTGCCCTGTGATGCTTCTTCAATTGCATGAAGAGTTCAAAAAACTCCATGCATGAAATAATGAGCAGAACTAATAAAGACCTGTTTAGCCAAAGTTCCTGTTTGCAGCATGAGAATCTGGAGCTGCAGATTGAAGATGCTGGAAAGTGGAGTTTGGGAAACTTTACTGACTATGGAAACACAGAACAGCTTTTCAGCTTCCCCCTCACCCCTTTCTCCTCAAAGCCATTTACAAATGTCTTTTTTAGCCACAGGAAATCCCTTCCCTGGAGCTGGAGAGGTGTGAAATGTATCCCCTCTAAAGCAACATCTGGGATCTTCAGCCAGCAGGGATGCTGGATATTCTGAGCAGAATTATAATTATTTTCAGGTGGAAGTGGGTGCTGTTTGACACTCAGAGTATGAAGATTGAGGCCATAAATTATTCCAGATATTTGCAAAGTTTCCCTGCTCCAAGTTGACTTTTTCTTTCTGTTCAGCTGCTTGTCTGAGTGTGTTTAGTTTTTAAAAAAGGGGGAAAATCACCCACATAGTAAAGTCTTGGGTTAATCAGAATTTGATTACAATAAAAGCTCAAGAATCATCATACAGTGTTGTTAATTAGATTAGTTGTTAACTAGAAGGATCCTGATGTATGATGAAATAATTGCAGTAAACAGCGCAGCTGGAGAAAAGGTTTCAGATTTTCCACCATGATAATGTAAACTTGGAGCTTGTTTCTGTCTCTCTGTGTTAATTGCTGCATTGTAATTTATTTCTCACTTTGTGTTATGTAAATACCTCATATTTGCCACCTAGAAAAGCACATCACTGTCCCAGGAATGTTTTAGACCAGGAGAAAACAGTGTTTGGGATCCTAAATCCCTGTGTCTGGTACCCTGGGTGTGTCCTGCTTGTTTCAGGTTCTGGTTTTCCCACCTGACTCAGGTGAAATCAGGTGGCTCTGGGCACTCTGGGTTAGTGGCAGAGCCAGCAAGTGACTGCAAAAAAATTAAAGATAAAAATACTGTCATTACATGTGAGAAAAGAGAATTAAAATAAGTGATTGCTGATTAAGGCAAGAGCTGGAAAGCAGGAGCTCAAGGCTCCTTTCCCTGCACTGCTTTTAAGTTCCAAAAAAAGATTTTTCAGCCAACTATTTATTCCAAAAAGGATTTAAATAGTTAAAAAAAAAATTCGGAAGAACACAAATGATGTGGGAGAGAGTATCAGCAGCTGGGAGGGGAGGCCAAGACCAAGGTGTTTGTACCAGGTCAGTCCTGCCAAAATCTTTGTCATTCCAAACCAGTGGGCTCTGACTCAGAGAAATCCAGTTGGGCTGAATTATCTCAACAAAAACCAGAGAAAATGGGGTAAATTCCAGTGTAAATTCAAAGGAAAAATGAGCAAAATTTCAGGGCACGTTGTGTGATTTCTGTGCCTGGGTTTGCCTGAACCCCCTCCCGTCACCTCTTCTGCATCTCCTCGTCCCCAGGATAACAGGGAAGACAATGAATTCTTACAGGAAATTTTATGTATGGATTTTTTTCTCTCTCCTGGGAAAACAATAATTACTTGGTGAGGAACATTGGCTGCATTACAGGAGTCACAAGTGGCAGGTGCACAACAGCATTCAAATAAGAATTTCAGCCATTTTTAGGAAGTTCTGCATGGAACAGAAAATGTAAAGGCAATGCTCAGATATGTGGAAGAAGCAACCATTGGCTCTAAATGAACACTTTGAGTTTAATGGCTGAATTCCATTCCCAATGGGTGAATTCCAACCTTTGTACAGAGCCAGACAAATGTTTTTAATCACTTTATTCAGCTTTAAGCTGAGGGTGTGCAGACCCCAGCCAGGATCAGTTCTGTCCTGCAGGGTGACTTTCTTATTTTTTCACTGGATTGAACTACAGAAAATTTAAACTACACCACAGAAACTACAGAAATTTTATTGTTTATTTTTTAGAAAACTAAGTCTCCTTAAGTTATATGTTACATTTCATCCTGACCCATGGCAGGGTTTTGGAATAAAATTATATTTAAGGTCCTTTCCGACCCAAACCAGTCTGTGATTTATGGTTCTGTGGGTAAATGAAACAAAATTTCACTTGAACGCTTTTGTTAGCACAGTCAGAGCACAGCAAAGGTTTGATGTGCAGCCTGCACGCTGTGTCAGATTTGTTTCCATGGGTGGCAAGGTCATTAAACATCATCTGTTGGCTCCAGGTGAAGTGGAAGATGCTGTGAAGGTAAATAAAACACCCTCCCTGCTCCCCACAAAAACACCCAAACCCTCCTGCCTGACAAACTGCAGAAATGCAATCAGGCTCGCTCAGCCCTTGGAGAAAAATGGGGTTATTAAATCCCAGATTAAAGATAGGGAATTGGTGATTTTATCTCTCTCACAGACAAGATCCAATTTAGCTGATAGGGAGCTGAACCTGAAGAGAATTCTGTAAGTTGTTTATTTCCCCCAGAAATGCATCACTAATGTTTAATTTGCAAAACATGTCCTTGCTATGTTCCTTTTCAACCCTTTTACCTGTCAGGGAGATTATGGAAAAAATGAGGAGGGAACCTGCTGTGTTTTATTCCTCTCCTGGGAGCAACCTGGGCTTGGTAAAGGTCAGCTCCAGCCACAGGTGTCTAATTCCAGAAACTTCTCCCTGAGTGCTCAAACCCTCCTGGATTTGCTGGAGGTTCTGCACCATGTGGATGATTTTCCTGGTTTTTTAAACATCTCCTGTAAAATGGAGCTTCCAAAGGACACCTGTAATCTGAAAACTCACCAGGTTTCCCTAGAGCTCCCTCTGCTCTTTGGTGCTGCAGCAGAGCTGGGCAGGAAGAGGAAAATAAAATGGTTTTTGTAAAGAACAAGAGCCTGGGAAATGTAGTAGAAATTGTACAAATAAAAGGATTAATTTTAATTTATTTTTTGGTCTCAGCAGTGAGAAATGGGATTTGCCAGTGCAGTTTTCCTGCTTGTCAAGATTTGAGTGCTACTTTACTGTATTTGAGGTTTCTTTGAAGGGCTGAAGCCTCATAGGAGCCACTCCTGCAAGAAGCTCTGAGGTAACCAAGGAAGATCTGCAGGCTGATTTCCATCAGCATTTCTTCTCCCTCTTCATTGCCATGGAAGAGCCCTGGGAGCTGGGAAATCATTATCCTCACAGGAGGAATTAGTGGCTAGAGGAGGGAATCCGAGGGAGCGAGCTCACACTGGAGTGTCATTGTTAACCCCCATGGTGCCCTTTGGATTTCCATGTGTGCAATGAGGGATCTGGAATGGGAACACTCCCTGTAGCTCATTAATGGGAGGGGGGAAGCTCCTTCTGCTCTAGCACATGGTCCATGGAGATGTTTTCTCAGGCTGCTTAAAAAAATGTGGATTCCCTTAAGTGAGGCATGCTCTGGAACAGGAAGGAAATCAAAGCCTAATGGCAAGTCCATTAGAAAGAGCAAACACTGAAATGAAATTCAGAGGGAAACAGCATTTATTTGAAATAAAAAATAAAAAACCTGAACATCTCCATGAGGGTCTGTCCGGTGAAATGTTTCAATTTAGCTGTTGTTCATCTGCAATCCCACCTGGGGGAAAGAGCTGGAGTTAATTTTCCATCCATTTCTCAGCTGGCTGATGTTGGGGTTTGGTACCTGGGCATCCCCAGGCCAGCACTGATTCAGCTTCCAGGTTTGCTGTTCCCCTGGGAGCAGATTTGGCTGTGTTGGGGGATCTTTGATGTTTGATGTTTGCCACATCTCTTTCCCAAAGTCAAGACTGCATGGATTTGGCTTTCCTGACCATAATTTTTGCTTGTATGTGAAGCAAACAATGCAAGACAGAAAACACTTCCCCTTTCTTATAACATTGGGTGGTTTTGCTTGGATTTTAAAAGCCTTGGATTTTAAAGGATTTTAAAATTTTGTTTTCCCCTCCCCTTGGAAAATGAGCCTCTTTGCTGCTCCTGCTTTGGTTGTTGTTTGTTCTCCCTGTGGCAGCTGCTGGGAGGAGATGGGAAAACTGATTGTTGCTGGAATTTTAATTTAAAATGGTAAAAAAACCGTGCTGTGCTCAGAGTTGTGAATGTCCATCTGTCTGTCACCAAAGGGCCTGGAGTGACAGTACAAGGGGGATGGCTTCAAGCTGCCAGAGGGCAGGGGTTAGATGGGATATTGGGAATAAATTCCTACCTGTGCTGGTGGGGAAGCCCTGGGATGGGTTTCCAGAGGCTGCCCCGTCCCTGGAAGTGCCCAAGGCTGGGTTGGAGGGTTGGAACAGGATGAGTTTTCAGGTCCCTTGCAACCCCAGCCATCCCATAATCCCATAATTCTGTGGCAATGCTCCCATGCATCCCAGAACATCATTCCACGGGGATGTTTGGGATAACAAAGCTATTGGAGAGGTGGATGGTGGGAATCAAATCCTGCATGGTTAAAAAAAATCCCAGGTTTGGGTCTTTGTGCAACTGAGATTTGATTTGCAAACCCCTCACAGCCCAGGCACATCCAAATCCATGTCCAGATCCTGGCTGGATTTGTACCCCCTTCACAAAATAAATAATCCCCTCCTTCTGACCACCCTTTTTAGGCACATTTATGCAGCACCTCACATTTTTTGTCCAGACTCTTGAAAGAGGAATTTTCAAGGCTCTTGCCTGGTTTTGATGGATGGTCCTTTTATCCAGTGCTATGCCGGTGCTCGTGCACACAACATCCAAAGTATCACACACATTTTCCAATTGAATGGCTCTCCTCAGTGAAGAAAATCCATATTCTCTGCTCAACAATGTGGACCAAAAGTCGAATAAACAGTAAAAAAAAAATGGAGTAACCAGGGATTAGCAGACAGTGCATTATGTTGATTACCCACATTGTCTTCAGCTTAATAAATTCTATTTTGCTGTAAGTCAGCTCAATTGTGTGTGAAAATAGAGAAGGTGGAAAATGAGACTGAACAAGAGGGTTAAATGACAGTATGCAGTTCCAGAGGCAATTAAAAACCAAAAACTCCAGCCCTTGAGGAACAGAAAAGGAGGAGGTTTTGAAGTGTAAAATAAAAGACACAATTCTGTGTTAATATGGGAAGTTAAAATTGTCTGTCCAAGGCTCATCATTAAACCCACACAAAGGCAGAACTTTTTACTGCATCCTGTGGCACTTGCAATCCTAAAGATGGGCAAAGAGGATGGAACAGGGGTTGGTTTTGGAATGCCACTCACTGGATCCAGATTCAAATCCCCTGGATTTGCCTTGACTCAGTGCTCTGTCCTCAGTGAGTCCCTCCTGACCTGGGCTGTCCTAAGAACAACCTGGCATCCAGAAGATTTTAAGGAGCTCTTTGGAAGTCTCAGTTGATGTTACCTCTCATTTATTTATTTATTTATCTATCTGCTTGGGTGTGCCTTGGGAATGATGGAATTTCCAGCGGACATCAAGAAAACTGAAAATGCACAAAACACTCAGATTTGGCTGGGGGGTGGGGAAGAATCAAGAATGAAGGGAAGGAAAAATTATGGAAAAAACCCCTGCAATGTAGCTGAGCTGTTTATCCTGTAGCCTGCTAATATTTTTTTTCTGCCTTGAAGCCAGGAATTGACACCCAGAGCTCCAGATGGAGCCAAGGAGGGATGGAAGTGCCCAGAAACCTTGGAAAAGTGGGCTGGTATTTAAGGAAGTGGTGTCATCTAGTGGTTACAGCAAAAGGCCAAGAAAACAGAACTCCTGGGTTGTGTTTTATCATTTCCTCCCTGCTGCTTGATGGATTTGCCTGGAAAACTCCTTTCTCTGGGGGGAAAAAGGAGGTGATGGAGGAGGAGGATGACAAAACTTTGGGCCCAAGTGAGTTCTGGGGTTTGGAAAGGCAAAAATCACAACGTGGAAGATGTTTGAGCCACCAGCAGGACCCTTTTGTGTGTTCCTGCACCTCCTGCCCTGCTGGAGCTGCTCCTGCCTGCCTGGCTCTGCTTTCCCAGGACATTTTGGATGTTTTTCTGGCTGCTGAGCCATGCTGAGGAGCGCTGGGATGTGGAACCCTGGGAGCAGCACAAAGGCCGGGCTGCTGTTCCCGTCCTGCTCAGCTCAGCATCCAGCCTTCATTATAACTCCCTGTTAATTACATGGTGCTGATTATGGAGCTACTTAGCAGTGCCTCCCTCCTCTTTTTAATGAGCACAGCTGTTTTGTGTCCAGCTTCAGCGGGGAAAATTCCCTGATTTAAGAGTGAGGCACTCCAAGGAAACTGCAGAGGGCTCCTGGGCTCGTTTGATGTGTTTGAACATTCATGGTGCCCACTCGTGGCCTTCCCCCTTCCCCTCTCTAATGACTCTTCCTCACTAATGGACTTTATTAATTGCATTAAAGACCCAACAAAGTTCTCACCTGGTTGTAAGGAAAGCATTTTGTTTGTAAATCTACTGAGTTGGATCCATGCCCTGGAGTCCCTGCTCCCTGACCAGGTGTTTTCTACCAAAAATGGCCAAAATGTTTTTTATTCTGCCAAAATCTCTCCAGAGGTGAGTGATAAAATCACGAATTTGCTTCTGCTGTGAGTTACAGCTTCCCAGGAGACAAAAGTGTTCCCATGTGGAGATGCTGAAGTGTCACCCTGTTCTTCTAAGTTCTTCTAAGCCTTCTGATGTTTACAGTCTTAAAACAGAGTTTCTCACGCTTTTTTATGTAAATAATTATTGTTTTACATTGCTCTCTGGAGGAGGAGAAATTTGAGCGACTGTTGGTTTGTCCAGTGGCATTGGAGAGGTGGCACTGTCATCCTCCAATCCACTGTCACTTTTGAAAGTCTATAAATATTGGAGTCACAAATTAAACTTCCCTTCTTTTTCTTCTTCTTACCTTGCAGTTCCAGTGTCTGTGTTGTTTTATTTTGTGTCCTGGAGCGACACTGAAGTGCCGGAGCTCTGAAGCTGTGGGCAAA